>CM030882.1:2698584-2787934 GCA_018132145.1 Boehmeria nivea var. tenacissima | reverse complement strand
TGGGATGTTTATATGGAGCTTTCTGAATACATCCAAAAACCTCGAGAACTGTTTGTCGAGCTTGTTGTTGACCAATCTTTGAGGGTAGGGTATTCTTTGAGGTGCAGTCTTGGTCTCAGTGACTTCTTCTTTAGTACCTTCTTCAACTATTGGTTCTTTTTCTCGGGATTTCTCTGTGGAGCATGGCTTCTTAACCTTGTCTTCAACAACTGTCCCACTACGAAGTGTAATGGCATTGCAATGGTCTTTAGGGTTCACCACCGTGTTACTTGGTAACGTTCCCTGTTGTCTGGTGTTGTTCGCATTGGCAAGCTGATTAATCTGAGTCTCGAGGCTTCTGATCTGAGCTGACTGATTCTGAAGAGCTGTTCGAGTCTCTGCCATGAATGAATTGGTATGCTCTGCCATCTTAGCCATAAGACTTTCTAAGTCATCTTTCTTTTCTCTAGGAGGAGGAGCTTGTTGCATTTGATGATTCTGCGAATTCTGAGGATTCTGTGTGTTCCTCCAAGAGAAGTTGGGATGATTTCTCCACGCTGGGTTATAAGTGTTTCCGAACTGGTTATTGTTGCCAATATAATTTGCCTGCTCAGCCCCGTCAGTCATCATCGGGTTTCCTGCCTGACAAGTTTCACTAGGATGAGGTCCCTGGCACCACTGACAAGTAATGGCTGCATTAACCCCCAACTGAGTGCTCTGAAGTTGCTTGGTTAGGGCTGCTATCTGCTCTGTTAAAGACTTGACTGATTCTACTTCACTGATAGGCGTCTGTTTTCTCAGAATGTTCTTTCCCGATCCCCCATGATCATTATTCATTGCCATTTCTTCCAACAGAGAATAGGCTGCGTCTTCAGTCTTATTCATGAGTGCCCCGCCAGCTGCAGCATTCACTAGGGTCTTTGTTGCGGGTGTGAGAGCAAGGTAGAATGTCTGAACTTGCATCCACTTAGGGAGGCCATGTTGTGGGCACTTCCTAAGCAGGTCTTTAAACCTCCCCCATGACTCATATAATGTCTCCCCATCATGCTGTGCCAAATTGACTATCTCATTGCGCAGCTTAGCAGTCTTCTCTAGTGGAAAGAACTTCGTCAAGAATTTCTGGCATAGGTCTTCCCAAGTAGTGATTGAATTAGCCGGCAAAGAATTGAGCCAACTCTTCGCTGTGTCCCTCAGTGAAAATGGGAAAAGGCAGAGTCTAATGGCATCATCAGTAACACCATTGTACTTGAATGTGTCGCAAATCTCCATGATGTTCGCGATATGATCCTTGGAGTCTTCAGAACCAAGCCCACTGAATTGAATATTCTGAACCATCTGTAGAGTGGCGGGCTTGATTTCGAAGTTGTTGGCCGCGATCGCTGGCTTCTGAATGGCCGAATGAACTCCAGCCACCGTTGGTAGGACATAGTCTCGCAGTGTCCTTGCAGCCTCCTCTGCGAAAGCTGGATTGTTCTCCATTGGAGTGGGTGAGGATGGTGGAGAGGAAGAAGATGAAGATTCCCTTTCTTGTTCTTGTTGGGCTTGTAATATAGCTTCGCGAGCAAGCTTTCGATTCCGGCGGAAGGAACGCTCTATCTCGCTGTCAAATGGAAACAATGCAGCGTCTCCAAATTTGCGCATAAGCCTGTCACCACATAAAAAGAGCAAGAAAGAAAAACAAAATAAATAACTGTGAAATATTACTAAGAATAAATAAAATGAATAAATCAATAAGGAAGAATGTTCGAATTAATGAAAGAATTATTTTGTTTGATATTAAAAACGCCAAGTCCCCGGCAACGGCGCCAAAAACTTGTTAGGCTTTTTCTAACACAACGCAAGTGTACGTGCTGTGGCAAGTAATAAAGTGTGAATTAAGTGTCGATCCCACGAGGACTTGGTTTCCTAATTACCAAACTAGTCTAATCGTAACTCTATTCGAACGATTAATTATAAATGTTGATAATAGAATGTAAAGAAACAAAATCTTAAATATAAACTGAATGCAATAGAAGAATAGCACAAATTACTTTGGTTTCAATCAATATTAACAAGGCTAAGGCATCCGATTTCACCTAGACACACTATTGCATAATTCAAATCCTTCTGCATTAATTAATGATTCTTATGTGACGGCAAATTACTCTACGTATTGTTCAATAATCTTTCTCAAGCATTAAGAACCTAAGTCTATAATGGACTCTCCTCTCTCGAATCTTGAGCCACAAATATAAACCAGCAATAAGAACAAGAATTTATCAAGCCGCACAAACGTATTAATTATCTCTAATCTAATATCAATTTGTTTTGATTTAATTTGGTGCACAATTCAATTATCCTCTCTCGAATCTCTAATTGAACCCTAAGCATCAATAATGTATTGGCCAAACACATAATAGCATTAAATACGAATTAAATCAATCACATAGGCATAGAATCAATGACTAATATTGCAGAAAATTATGAATTACACAGATGTTGTCTAGGCTACATCGTAGCCTTAGCATAAGAATTCTAGCACATAATGAAAAGAAAAACAATAAAGCAATCATAGAGTTCATGGTGTAGAAAGAACAGTAAAGGAGTAGAATAAACTCTTCACGGTGGCGGTTGAGAAGCGTTCTTCGTGTTCTTCGCGTTCTTGAGAGACTTGCAAAACCTTCGCTCTTTTTCTCTGAGATTGGAGATCTTCCGTGTCTTTTTCGTCCCAATAACCTTAGTATTTATAGGTTCTCTTCGTTTGACCAAATTTTTGAAGCCAAAACGGAGTTGAGTTATGGACAAAACGACAACGTTTCCGAAACAGCGATTTCGGCGGTCGTTCTTCTCATTTGGGCGAACGACCGCCCATCTAATAATAGCGAAACTGGGCTTTGGCGGTCGTTCTTCTCATCCGGGCGAACGACCGCCCCAATTGGCACTAGGAGGATTTCGTCGTTCGGCGGTCGTTCTTCTGGATTGGGCAAACGACCGCCCTAATTGACTCTGCTCGATTTAGCGATGGGCGATCGTTCGGCTCGTTCGGGGCGAACGACCGGCGATCGCGCTGTTTCTTTCTCGTTTGTTGGCGAAGTTGGGCGGTCGACCGGCTCGTGTTGGGCGAACGACCGGCGACCGCTCTGATGAACTCGACTTTTTGTTGATTTTGGGCAGTCGATCGCCCCAATCTGGGCGAACGACCGGCGCTTGTTCTGCTTGTGGATTTTATCCTTGCTTCAAAACGCCTTGTTTTCGTGCTTCTTCGCCTCGATTTCCGTGCTTCTTATCAAATGATCTGTACACTTAAGAAACTTGTTAAAAACACATAAAACTTGAGGAAATAGCAACAATTCAGTATGGAAAGTGCGATATATGAGTGAGTATATTGCTCACTCATCAGGTATGCTTAAAGAATTACTAGTGTCTACTTCTCCACCTAGTACGCTATATATAGCATGCTAAGCCGAGAGAAGAGATCAGACTAAAGATCAATTATCTCTAAGAAAAGCATAAACAATGCAAAAATTATAACGGAGTCTTGCCTCCGGGATCTATGGGCTTCCCTTTCATCGGAGAAACCCTCTCTCTCATGATTCCGAGTTACTCTCTCGAACTTCATCCTTTCATCGCAAAACGACTTCAAAGGTACTCATCATCGATATATATATATATATATATATATTTTAAATTTCCTCACTTATGAGTCCTGTCATTTCTCATATATTTGTTTGTATGTTTGTTTGTTTTGGTTTTTCGTATGTATTAACTCAGATATGGGCCTATATTCGGCCAGTTGCCATATCAGCTGACCCAGAGTTCAACTACTACCTGTTTCAGCAAGAAGGGAGGCTGGTTGAGCTCTGGTATTTAGATACATTTTCGAAGATATTCGTTCTCGAAGGCGACACTCGAACCAGCGCGGTGGGAGTCGTCCACAAGTACGTGAGGGGGATTTTCCTCAACCACTTTGGTCAGGACAGCCTTAGGGGAAAATTGCTTCCTCAGATTGAACAACTGGTCAACGATACTCTCAGCTCCTGGTCAACTCACCCCTATATTGAAATCAAATCTGCTGGTTCAGCTGTAAGTAATTATAAATCTTTGAAGACCTCTTGCATTAATTAACTTGTGCAAAAGAAGATAGAGGACAAGCATACTAAATATTATATCTAAACATGTCGTTTTCAATAAATATATAATATATATGTGTGTCTATTTGGTATTTGTGTGTCGTTTTCCATGAATGCCTTAAGGTACGAACTAATAAATTTAAAAAAAAAAAAAAGAAAGAAAGAAAAAATCATTTGTGTGCCTAAGAAGCTAAATTTGATTAAGGTTCGGTTCGAAATACAGGGCCAAAAGAAGGTATCGAACATGGTGCAAGAGATACTAAGGACATGGAAACGAAGAAGTTCATATCCGAGTACTTTGCTGTGCAGTTGGTATTTGGGGGCTTATTTGTAACCTTTGATTCTCTTTCACCAGTACTGGCATTAGCTTTCAAGTTCCTCTCGGATCATCCTTCAGTGGTCGAGGAGATGATAGTAAGCAAAAGAAAATTCATACATATGTTTTTATATATAATATATAAATTCATATATTTCTTCTCTTACATAAACCAATTATTTTGTGACAAATTGCAATAAAATCTATTTTCAACATTTTGTTTCAAAAACTACTCAACAATATTTAGAAGAAAATAGCCGATAATTATACTTATTAAATTAATTATTGCAAAATTTTTTGAATCACCAAGAGTTAGCTCGAGTGGCACAAATTCTTCAATAACGTGCTTGAAGTCCCATGCACGTCCAAATCATAGTGTATATTTCTTCCTATAGGGAAGTGTATTTATAGTGTCATTGAGACTACTTCTTAGGTTACTCCTAACACCAAATAACCAATATTGATAACAAAACTCAACAAAAACTTTTTGTACTAAAATTTATTAAGATGGCTATTTAAGGGAAAAAAAAAAGACATTTGCTGTTTTTTTAATCTAACGTTTAAAATAACTTCGTACTTTAATTTCTCTAATTGGATGACATAAATCTTCTGCTGTTAATTTGAAACATAGTGAAATTTAAAAGTTTTAATTTGTAATTTTGTAATAATAATACTTTAACAAATTTGTCATATTTTTTTTTCAGGTCGAGCACGAAGCAATTCTGCGAAACAGAAAAGAACCAAATTCTTCTCTCACATGGGAAGAATACAGAAAAATGACTTTTACTCTCCAAGTTACTATATCTCACATCACATCATGTCATCAATTATGTATATCTTATGATATTAATGTTTCTTTGCCTGAAATAATGTTGATCTCTTGAAAACTTTCATAGGTTATCAATGAAACTCTTAGGATTGGAAATATCGCACCTGGGATGTTACGTAGAGCATTAAAGATATCCCAGTAAACGGAACATATTTTATTATCATTCTTTTATATATATATATATATATATATATATATATATATAGTCTCTAAGATATATTCCTGTTAATGATCTTCGCAGGATTTACAATTCCTAAAGGATGGACAATTATGATGGTCACTTCTGCTCAACAGCTAAGTCCCAACACGTTCGACAATCCCCTCGAATTCAATCCGAGGCGTTGGAAGGTCATTCTCGTTCAATTTGTTCCTAACTATGTTTGTGTTTAGGTTCCAGATTAAATCATAAAGCATTAAGTTGTGGAATCTCTGATTAATTGTTGTGTCATGGGTATTTAAAATTAGGAGCTTGATCCGCTTGTTATATCAAAGAATTTCATGCCTTTTGGAGGAGGACAGAGACAATGTGCCGGCGCAGAGTACAGTAAACTATTTGCCTAACAATGTGCCTGTTGTGTCATTTTTCCACGTCTTGTTTACTAAATATAGGTACACTCTCCGTCCTAAATTCCTCGAATTTCAAAATGACAAATGAAAAATTCATTTGAGAAGAGATAATCACCTTGTTTGTATAACATATATTTCTATCTTGACCTAAACAAATTAATGAGTCATTTTAAAAAGTTTCTACAGACTATAGTACACAAATTGGGCCATTTGAATGCCCCAAGTAGTGTGATCCATTGATTTTTATTATATGTTTATAGTGTAAAATTAAGAATACAAATTAAAAGTACAACACAAACATAACATATATTATTAATAAGTCAAAAAATGAGTATTAATCATAGTCTTCCAAAAAAGAATGGTCTTCTATGGAAACTATGGACCTAAAAGAATTTTTTCTATTCATTAGTAATTAAAAATTAATCATAAAAATCCAGTATCAGTAAGAAAGTCCAAAGTTTTCACTTCAAGATGTGAAAATCCAAGCATCTCAAATGAAATCATTTAAATGAGAAACTTCAACCTTAACTTTTTAAATGTGTCTATTTGAATGATTATACTAATGGTAGCACATTTTCCAAACTATTTCGATAGATCATTAAAATGATTCATTTGACTTTTGGTTTAAATGATTTTCACTTAGAATATAAATGACTTATTTAAATGATTTTTATTTAGATATGATGGTCACTTTTTTATTTTCTTTTTCAAAATTTTTGGTATTGAGTAGGTGGATAAAAGTCAAGGAAGGAAAAATTGCCAGGTTTCCTATGCTAGGAATTCGGGATGGCATTCACATCAAATTCTCGGCCAAGTAGAATTGATCCCTACTCTGCCTATATTCTATAATAAAAGTCGCCGCTTCCGTCTACTTAATGCAAACTTCATTGTTGTTTGTGTAAGAATAACAATGGTTTTTACCCCGATTTATTTGATTTTTGGTTTGTATAATTTTTCGCGACTTTCGTTGCTTTGTAATCTATATAATATTCTGTTAGTGTCTTTTTGTGTGGGCATGTATTTTTGGCAAAACATATTCTAATATGGCTTTTCAGTTTATAATATTTTGGCTTTGAAGATTCTGAAGATAGGTGTTTAATTTCAGAAGTGTTCTTCTATACGTTCCTTCAGGAGTTGCAACACTGGATTTGTTTGGAAAGTATCATTTTGACATCAAAAGAATTTGGTATGATTTATTTCTTCCATAAAATATCAAGACTATCCATTTATATCAAGATTTCTGCTTTATTTGGATGAGATAGACGAATTTTCTATAGCTGGAAAGTTGTGATTTTCGGAATCAACCTTTGCCAAATGAACCTGGTCATGTTTTGGTGATTCAGTATTGAAACACCTATATTTGGCAAGCCTGGATTCACATTGACTGATGTATGTTCTGGTGCTCGGGTGTTGCAACACCCGACCTATATTTGGCAAGTCTTCTCACACATTGATTGCTCAATTATCTTGTGGTGATTTTGTTGACTTCGTGTGCCTTTATTTAAAATATTCACATGCTATCTTTGGTAAAGATTGTCCAGCTAAGGTCTTGGTCTTTATGGTGCATTATCATGCAATTAATGCGTAATATTCTTTGGCTCATTATGGAAGGTTTTGGTTCTTGCCTTGGAGAGCATCCTCTCCTATTTTGTGACTTCAAATTGGTGAAGCAAGAGGAATTCTTCAGAGACTATCTTGGTGAATTTTTGGGTGAGAGAGTTGAATACAAAAATCTGGGTTTGTGTTCTTGGGATTTATATATACTCTTGTGAGGTGTTCTCTCATGGTGTTGCGACACCTTGGGTTTGAGTGTTGAGTGAATTTTGTAAAGGGAATTGGTGAGAGTCTACACGGGATGTGTGACTTGTAAGGCGAGGGGATCTCGTCCGGAATTATTGTAAGACAAGGGGAGCTTGTCGGGTAGATCACTAGGCGTCACGGGAAGTCGGAGTTGAAGATTGAGAGGGAGTCAAAATCTTGTAATTGTCCAAGGTGTTCTCGTTTCTTGATTTGCTAGTGGATCTTTTTATCTGGGCGTGGCCCCGCAGATGTAGGCGAAGCCGAACTGCGTAACCAATTCCTTGTGCCATTTACTTTATCCGCTGCATTTTTTTTGTTATTGTTCACTCATTATTTAGTCCATCTCGGTTTTAGTTTCCTCTAGTGTTCCCCGTCAGTGTTGCAACACCGACTGAGAACACCTGCTAACAAAACGGTTCTTACAATTGGTATCAGAGCGGGTCGCTTGTGCTTTAAGCGAGATCCGTAGTTTTTCAGATCTGTTTTGACGAGATGGAATTTCTCAGAGAAGGAGGCTCCGTACAATGTCCGCCTTTGCTTGGAATTTCTCAGAGAAGGAGGCTCCGTACAATGTCCGCCTTTGCTTGACGAAAGTAATTACGCTTACTGGAAGGCTCGTATGAAGGCTTTTATCAAGTCTATGGATGAGAAAGCGTGGAGGGCTATTCTTACTGGCTGGGATCATCCTATAAAGAACGACGACAATGGAGAATCAGTAAAGAAACCAGAAGTATAATGGACTGCAGGTGAAGATAGTCTAGCGAATAGCAATTCAAAAGCCTTAAACGCCATTTTCAACGCTGTTGATGATATTCAATTCAAACTCATCTCAACATGTGAGTCAGCGAAAGAAGCATGAGAGATCCTCCAAACTGCTCATGAAGGTACAGATGCTGTAAGATTGCCTAGACTTCAGATTCTTACCACTCGCTTTGAAAATCTCAGGATGGGAGAAGAAGAATCTATTAGCGAGTTCAACGCTAGACTGTGTGATATTGCCAACGAGGCCTTTGCTCTTGGAGAAAAGTTCTCAGATTAAAAGCTCGTTAGAAAGACACTCAGATCTCTTCCTAAGAGGTTTTCTTACAAAGTTACAACGATCGAAGAAGCAAAGGACGTCCGGAAGATGAAACTCGAGGAGTTGATAGGATCTCTTCGAACTTTTGAGATGAACCTCGAGGAAGAAAAAGGCGATAAGAAGTCTAAAGGAATCGCTTTTCAAGTTGGGAATCAGGAGGGACAAACAGAAGCTCTATGTGATGATTATGATGATGATCTTGCTGAATCAATTGCTAAGATCATTAAGAGATTGAACAAAATCAACAGAACCGGTTCAAGAAGTGGAAATCCGAGTGGAGGTTCAACCAGTGTTCTAACACCCAGAAGGAACACCTCAACGAATGCTGAAAATTTTAATGCAGGTTCAAGATATAGATCCAATATGGGTAATAGCTTGGAGTCTAATGTCAAGAATAAAGGGATTCAATGCCGAGAATGTGAAGGTTTCGGCCATATACAAGCTGAATGTGCAAACACTTTAAAGAAGAAAAATAAGTCGCTAAACGCAACATGGAGCGATGAAGATTCAGATTGTAGTAAGGAGGATGACACTAACCTTGTTGCTTTTGCTTCCAGATCTGATGGTGTTGCTGAAGAAGGTGGTGCAAGTTCGCCTAAGAACACTGCTGGTGTTACTGAAGGTGTTGCAACACCTGTCTACGAAAGCAGTGATGATGAAGATTTGACTGAAGAGAACCTGATTGAAGCCTACAAATTGATTCACACTAAGTGGATAGAGCTTACAAAGATTTGTGAAAGTAAGACTGCCCAAATTCAACAATCAAACATTGAGAAGAACAATCTGGAAAAGATAAATTCAGAGTTGGAGTCAAAACTTATAGAAAGTTAGGGCAGTGTTTCAACACTCAAGGCAGAACTGGAGAAAATGAAGAAGCTGGTAAAAATGCTAAACTCTGGCTCTTCTAAATTGGATGAAATTTTGTCTATAGGAAAAACAGAGAATGAGCATTTTGGCCTGGGGTACACCGGACAGACAGGAAGTGGACAAATGGTTTTTGTTAAAGGAACTTCATCCAGAGTCAATGTAGAAGAAGATATAAAAGGCAAAAGAGTTGCTGGAACACCCATTAGAACTCCTGCTGTTGTAAATTCTGGGAAAGCAAATGTTGCAACACCTGCTGGAACACCAGGCAGAATGAGAAGAAGGAAATGGATTCTAACCTGTCATTATTGTAACAAACGAGGTCATATTAGGCCACGTTGTTTTCAATATTTTGCAGATCTTAGAAGAGCAAATCAAGAGAGATCTCAACCCTGCAGGTCTGCTAAGCAAGAATGGGTGAAGAAATCTGAGAGCAAGTGTAATATGGCAAGAAGTTCTTTGAAAGATGTGGAAGATATCAACATTCAAGAGAAGATTTTTTGTGGAAAGCACGTAGCTGATATGCAGGGGGAGTTAGACCTCTGTGGTGACACTTCAGCTGGTCAAGTTGATGTTTCAGGGGACGCAGAAGAATCAAGCAAGAAGCCGGCAGAAAGGGGGAGAATTCCATCGTTCTTGATATTGCTTTGTCTTTTCTCGGAAAAAAGGGGGAGTAGATACTAGTTTGTAGGATTTTGCCAAAAAATGCTAAAGGGGGAGATTGTTAGTGTCTTTTTGTGTTGGCATGTATTTTTGGCAAAACATATTCTAATATGGCTTCTCAGTTTATAATATTTTGGCTTTGAAGATTCTGAAGATAGGTGTTTAATTTCAGAAGTGTTCTTCTATATGTTCCTTTAGGAGTTGCAACACTGGATTTGTTTGGCAAGTATCATTTTGACATTAAAAGAATTTGGTATGATTTATTTCTTCCATCAAATATCAAGACTATCCATTTATATCAAGATTTCTGCTTTATTTGGATGATATAGACGAATTTTCTATAGGTGGAAAGTTGTTACTTTCGGAATCAACCTTTGCCAAATGAACCTGGTCATGTTTTGGTGATTCAGTATTGAAACACCTATATTTGGCAAGTTTGGATTCACATTGACTGATGTATGTTCTGGTGCTCGGGTGTTGCAACACCCGACCTATATTTGTCAAGTCTTCTCACACATTGATTGCTCAATTATCTTGTGGTGATTTTGTTGACTTCGTGTGCCTTTATTCAGAATATTCACATGCTATCTTTGGTGAAGATTGTCCAGCTAAGGTCTTGGTCTTTATGGTGCATTATCATACAATTAATGCGTAATATTCTTTGGCTCATTATGGAAGGTTTTGGTTCTTGCCATGGAGAGCATCCTCTCCTATTTGGTGACTTCAAATTGGTGAAGCAAGAGGAATTCTTCAGAGACTATCTTGGTGAATTTTTGGGTGAGAGAGTTGAATACAAAAATCTGGGTTTGTGTTCTTAGGATTTATATACATTCTTGTGAGGTGTTCTCTCATGGTGTTGCGACACCTTGGGTTTGAGTGTTGAGTGAATTTTGCAAAGGCAATTGGTGAAAGTCTACACGGGATGTGTGACTTATAAGGCGAGGGGATCTCGTCCGGGATTATTGTAAGATAAGGGGAGCTTGTCGGGTAGATCACTAGGAGTCACGGGAAGTCGGAGTTGAAGATTGAGAGGGAGTCGAAATCTTGTAATTGTCCGAGGTGTTCTCGTTTCTTGATTTGCTAGTGGATCTTTTTATCTGGGCGTGGCCCCGCAGATGTAGGCGAAGCCGAACTGCGTAACCAATTCCTTGTGCCATTTACTTTATCTGCTGCATTTTTTTTGTTATTGTTCACTCATTATTTAGTCCATCTCGGTTTTAGTTTCCTCTAGTGTTCCCCGTCAGTGTTGCAACACCGACTGAGAACACCTGCTAACAAAACGGTTCTTACATATTCGATGTCGGTTTGTAACAACTCGACTATTCGAGTTGTTAACTTATTTAGTTTTATTAAAATATTTTTATGAAAAATGCTTAAATTTTTTTAAAACATTTACTTTACCTCTTGAAAAGCTACGCGCAATTTTTACAATTATGTTGCAAAATAATTTTTTTTAGTTTTTCTTTTAAACTACACCAAACTTGTTATAGTTTTTCAAATAAACTGCAACAGTCAACCAACTTTGTACTATGATATTTAACTTAATGCTTACCGGTACAAAAATTTCGATAAAAGCATCATAGAAATAAAATCCGAAATACTAAAGGGATTTGCTAATGAAAATATTTATTCAGTATATTGGGAAAATAACATGAGCCTGAAAAATCGGAATATTTTGTTGGAATTTCGATTGGTATAGAGATCTCCTCAAGCAATCAATTTGTGGTGTATCCTTTTCGGTGTTTATTCAGGCTTCTCTTTAAGTGTTTCATTCGAGTTTACAAGTGGCAGATAGTTTGCGTTGTACTTCTTGTAGTGGAAAGGCTATGCGGGTTTAAGTCGGTGATTGTATTGCCTTTTCATATTTTATAATGTATTTCCTCTGAAACAAGCTTTGGTTCTAGAGGAGAAAATTACAAAATATTGCTTTCTAGGATCAGTTATTATAAAAATATTTGAAACTAATAGATATTATATATAGCTGTTCTTTGCATATATTTCCTCAACCAATTAACAAAAGGGTGGAATGGGGAAATACCCGGAATTATAAACAATAAAAATAAATAGTCAAACTTTTGAAATAATTAAGTAACTAATCAATTCGTTAATTACCTTTACATGTTTTTGATAATTAAGTTAATTACCACCACTTATAAGTATATAAGTAATTTAATCACATTTTGTTATATTTTTAAAAAGATTGGGTATTCACTATAATTTCTCTTAACAAAAATATTATAGGACCATTTTTTTTACTCGGCTCTAATTACTAACCAAACACTCTTTTGAATTAAATGATATTTGAATTAAATGAGAAAGTCACTTTGGTCTATTTCATTATTTGAGAAAGAAAAATTTTTCAAATGGAGGGATTTTTACTGATAGAGAACGATGATTGACGGTCAGATTTACCTTTTAAAGTTTGTAGAGTTCACTAAATCTAATGGTTGATAGTCGTTCCCCACCAAACATACATGATTTAACAAGTATCGTACTTCGACACGATATATACCAAACATTAGTGTTACTCTGTATTTAAGTTATACATCACAGTGCAATCAAAGTTTATTTTCGCAAACATGATTATTAAATAACAATATGATTATCAACTGTACTAGTCGATCTTTATGGCTTCATCATGTAAAACTTTTTTAGGCTTTGTGAGGCAATGGAACACATCTATGGTACTCTGCAAGAGCCCATAATGGAAAAGTATTTCGATATAACGCGAAATGTAGCATGCAATTCATCTTGAAAACTCCTGTTATTTCCTGCAATCACGGTATATATTAATTCATTCATCAGTTACTTATAGTTCAGGTAAATATGCAATAACTAATAAACATTTGGCATCAAAGAAATATTCAAACCATATAATATATATATATATATATATATTTTAAAGATATAACCTGCTGTGGAAAATCTCCGTGCTCCAGTTGAGAATTGATGATGAGCTTGGCATCATTATGGAGAGGTGTTGGGTCTCTCTCTGCTTGTCCAACGCTTATGAGACCCATCATAGCCCACGCCGTATGTAATACGTTCGATCGGCCTCCTTGGGGTGGCACATATTCCTATACATATAAACCTACAATTTCAATTGCTATTAAGAGTATACGATTTATTATAAACCTAATCTCCTATAGCGCTCAAATTTATTGGAAAATTGGTTTATTAGTGTGGTTTCAGGGCTAGCAGTTATTGCGCTCTTGCAGTTACTTAGGCCAAAAATTTCATAAGTTGGGTCTTGTACTTTACCCGTATAATTGTCTACTATCCAATCCTACACGTGCAAGGGAAGTAAATGACCATAAACTAGCATGTACACATGGTAGAGACCAGATCTGATGTGCCTATTATAGAATCTATATTTGAACAATTGCTAAGAAGATTTACAAATTAATAAAATACAACAGGAATAAACACAAATGAAGTCTATATATATAGTGTCTCGTTTGTTGCGTATCACCTTTTAAAAGCTAGGAGACCTCATTTAAAATATCATGTCACTTTTCAAAAACTTAACAGTATCCTGAGTCGTCAAATTTTGATACTGCATATCTGGCTGGTAAGTCCTGAGTTAAAGGCCTAAGTATTTACGTGCTGGTTGGGTCTGTGATCTGCGACCACAAACTTCTTCTTTTAGGAGAGTCGTTAACTTATTAACAACACTCACTGGAGTAATGTCATACTGTTAATCATGCCGCTTTTATCTATAATAAAGCTCTGAATATTGACCAATAAAGTGTTACCTTCGCAGGGCATGAAAGGTAACTCTCGCCCCAGCCACCATCAAGTCCTTGTGTTCTCAGCAGAAACTCCACTCCTCTGCGTATGGTTGCACTGTTGTTTTAAGTCTTCTTAGCTGCTGCTAGAGCTCCGAGCGCAAACCATGTCGCATATATGAAGCAAATTCCCCAATTTCCATACCTGTTTAAATTTTGTGATCGAATAAGGACATAATAAAAATATTGAACTCAATTGTTTCGAATTAATTAAGGAGGAAAAAATAACAATAGATTTAAGAGGAAATTATAATTTACCATGAACCATCCTGCATTTGTTTGTCTTCAATATACTGGACAGCATTTGTCATGAAATTTTCAACCTCTTTTGCCCTATGCGTGGGGTGTAGCTTTTTGAATAAAACTAGAGCTTGGATTGCGGCTGAAGTGCATTCGACGTAGTCGTGCTCAATGACAATTTCTTCGAGAAATTCGACAGGATTGAGCTTCTGAATTTGGACAAATGTAAAAATAATTAAGAACCACAATCCACTAATTACACAAATTGATTAAATTGGCTCATCAAGTTTTGGAACTAGAATTACCTCTAACCACGCTTGTGATCTTGCCGGTTCCCAAGCTGCCATCCCACCATTCTTACTATACGCCAAGTAAAATTAGAGATAAGGAGAGGGACTAATAAAAATCACCCTGCATAATCCCAGGGATTTACCATAGCCTCTTAGCAATTATCTAATGTGCAATATCAGCTAGTAGTTGAATTTTCCTAATTAATAATACTTTTTCGAGATCCGTCTGTTAAATATTTTTAATAAAGCATTACTACGCAAATTAGATAAGCACCTGTAAAGAAAGTAAAATATTGACGGAATCGTAAAGTCTTTCAAGCTCCATTGGTTCACCAACAATCTCCGGCGATAACATCGAGTACAACAGGCAACACTATGATAAGATAAGAAAAATTCATGATCATCAACACAATGAGAAAATTAGTCACACAGTGAAAGAATCCTCAAGAACATCAATTCACAAAAAAGGGTATAAATATAATATATGACCTTGCTCATGATTCTAATACTTTCACGGAAACCTTCGGCAGTACAATCAGAAAGTTGCCACCCATGACCTTGATCAGAAAATGTCCACGATCCTTTTGAAATATGGCGGTACATACTTCTGAAATCCCCTGAAGGATTATCTTTGACCTTTATAGATTTGTAAAAGATCAAATTAATAAATGAACCCTTAATCAGAATACATCTTATACAGAATTATCATAAAATAGTGTGTAATTCTAATTTTAGAAATAATTTAAACCTGAGAATTCTTTATGAAGCCGTGTCCTCTAGCAAGAGTTGGCCCAATTTCATCACTGAGGTTACAAGCAAGCAAAAGCTTGATTTGCTAAACTAGCATCCCACAGTTGAGTACCAAAGCTCTGCAAAATCAGTTATTGCAACTATTAATTTTATTCCACTATCATTTGAAAAAAAATCATCCTTTTTCATTTTTTGATAGACATAATTCTTTCTGGTTGCCAGGTATCGGTTTCTTTCAATGGATATTTCAACTAATTTATTTACTAACTTGAATCTTCATTCCATCTTCAGCGATCCATATGAAATCCGGTAATCTCGCAAGATGTTTCTTGAAATAGTCCCCATTTGGATCTTCAACCCAACATGCAAGCATACATAACACCTATTATTCCACATCAGTAAAAAAAAAATGTCCCTAATTAGTGTCTCTCTCTCTCTCTCTCTCTTTTTTTTTTTGGATAGGAGGAGGACGGAATCAAGAACGTAGAATACAACGTCTAAGTAAACTCGTCCTCGATCGTTGTTTCTCAACATATTACCTTTTCAACGCATCCGATCGTTATGTATCGGCTGTTCTCGTCTTCATAATAGATATGCTTCATCGTTAGTTGAAGAGCTCTTTCTCTTACCAATTTGTTCAAAGGCCAGCGAGTAAGAAAAGGCTCGGTACATGCGTAAAGGCTGTCCCAGAGAAATTTGGCGACCGATCGCCCGGGCGCGCTGTTGAGTGACGAAATTAATATTTTGACGCGTTTTTACACTATTTTCAGTAGTTTCATATTCTTTTAGTTTATTTTCAAATTTTTAATGTATTTAGTTTCTAATTAGGGTTGTAAACCAAGTAGCCTATTTAAGGGCTCATTTAGAGCTCCAAAAACTTCAAAAACTCACTTCGCGCGAAAACTAAGAACTTATAACTAATTTTGCCTAAATCGAGCCTTTAAAGGGCTTTTTTTTTTGCGCCGAAGGGAACCTACCAAAGTTATTTTTGATGCAAAATGATTATTTGAACATATAATATATTATAATAAATCTTAGGGGCTCATATGGAGCTCCAACAACCCTTAAAAACTCACTTCGCGCTGAAACAAAGTTATTATAACTAGTTTTGACGAAATCGAGCCTTTAAAGGGCTTTTCTGGCATCGATGTGACTCTAGCAATTTTTTTTTTGATTCCAAATGTGTATTTAAATATATAATATATTATAATAAGTCTTAAGGACTAATTTGGAGGTCCAAAAACTTTAAAAACTCACTCCGCACTAAAACTAAGTCCTTATAACTAGTTTTGCCTAAATCGAGCCTTTAAAGGGCTTTTTTGGCTTGAAGTGACTCTAGCAAAGTTGTTTTGGTCCTAAATGAGTATTTGAACATATAAACTATTATAATAAGTCTTAGGGACTCATTTGGAGCTCCAACAATCCTTAAAAACTTACTTCGCGCAAAAACAAAGTCATCATAACTAGTTTTCCGAAATCGAGCCTTGAAAGGGTTTTTTTTTGGCTCCGATGTGACTCTAGCAAAGTTGTTTTGATCCCAAATGTGTATTTAAACATATAATACATTACAAAAAGTATTAGAAACTTATTTGGAGCTTCAATAAGCCTTAAAAACTCACTTCGCACTAGAACAAAGTAATTATAACCAGTTTTGCCGAAATCGAGCGTTTAAAGGACTTTTTTGGCTCCGATGTGACTCTAGCAAAGTTGTTTTGTTGCCTAATGTGTATTTTTTTTGCTCCGAAGTGACTCTAGAAAAGTTATTTTGATGCCAAAGGTGTATTTAAACATATAATATTAGAAACTTATTTGGAGCTTCAACAAGCCTTAAAAACTCACTTCGCGCTAGAACAAAGTCATTATAATTAGTTTTGTCGAAATCGAGCGGTTAAGGGACTTTTTTGCTCCGATGTACTCTAGCAAAGTTGTTTTAATGCAAAATATATATTTCAACGTATAATAAATTATAATAAGTATTTAAGGGCTCATTTAGAGCTCCAAAAACTTCAAAAACTCACTTCGCGCGAAAACTAAGAACTTATAACTAATTTTGCCTAAATCGAGCTTTAAAAGGGCTTTTTTTGCGCCGAAGGGAATCTAGCAAACTTATTTTTGATGAAAAATGAGTATTTGAACATTTAATATATTATAATAATTCTTAGGGGCTCTTTGGAGCTCCAACAAGCCTTAAAAACTCACTTCGCGCTAAAATAAAGTTATTATAATTAGTTTTGACGAAATCGAGCCTTGAAAGGGCTTTTTTAGCTCCGATGTGACTCTAGCAAAGTTGTTTTGACCCCAAATGTGTATTTAAACATATAATATATTATAAAAAGTATTAGAAACTTATTTGGAGCTTCAACAAGCCTTAAAAACTCACTTCGTCCTAGAACAAAGTCATTATAATTACTTTTGTCGAAATCGAGCGGTTAATGGACTTTTTCTGCCTGATGTGACTCAAGCAAAGTTGTTTTAATGCAAAATGTGTATTTCAACATATAATATATTATAATAAGTATTAAGGGCTCATTTAGAGCTCCAAAAACTTCAAAAACTCACATCGCGCGAAAACTAAGAACTTATAACTAATTTTGCCTAAATCGAGCCTTCAAAGGGCTTTTTTAGCGCCGAAGGGAATCTAGCAAAGTTATTTTTGATACAACATGATTATTTGAACATATAATATATTATAATAATTCTTAGGGGCTCATTTGGAGCTCCAACAAGCCTTAAAAACTCACTTCGCGCTAAAACAAAGTTATTATAACTAGTTTTGACGAAATCGAGCCTTTAAAGGTATTTTATAGCATCGATGTGACTCTAGCAAAGTTGTTTTGATCCCAAATGTGTATTTAAACATATAATATATTATAAAAAGTATTAGAAACTTATTTGGAGCTTCAACAAGCCTTAAAAACTCACTTCACGCTAGAACAAAGTCATTATAAATAATTTTGCCGAAATCGAGCGTTTAAAGGACTTTTTTGCCTCCGATGTGACCCTAGCAAAGTTGTTTTGTTGCCAAATGTGTATTTTTTTGCTCCGAAATGACTCTAGCAAAGTTGTTTTGATCCCAAATGTGTATTTAAACATATAATATATTATAACATCTATTAGAAACTTACTTGGAGCTTCAACAAGCCTTAAAAACTCACTTCGCGCTAGAACAAAGTCATTATAATTAGTTTTGTCGAAATCGAGCGGTTAAAGGACTTTTTTAGCTACGATGTGACTCTAGCAAAGTTGTTTTAATGGCAAATGTGTATTTCAACATATAATATATTATAATAAGTATTAAGGACTCATTTGGAGCTCCAAAAACTTCAAAAACTCACTTCGCGCGAAAACTAAGAACTTATAACTAATTTTGCCTATATCGAGCCTTTAGAGGGCTTTTTTTTACGCCGAAGGGAATATAGCAAAGTTATTTTTTATGCTAAATGAGTATTTGAACATATAATATATTATAATAAGTCTTAGGGGCTCATTTGGAGCTTCAACAAATCTTAAAAACTCACTTCGCGCTAAAACAAAGTTATTATAACTAGTTTTGACGAAATTGAGCCTTTAAAGGTATTTTATGGCATCGATGTGACTCTAGCAAAGTTGTTTTGATCCCAAATGTATATTTAAACATATAATATATTATAAAAAGTATTAGAAACTTATTTGGAGCTTCAACAACCCTTAAAAACTCACTTCGCGCTAGAACAAAGTCATTATAACTAATTTTGCCGAAATCGAGCGTTTAAAGGACTTTTTTGCCTCCGATGTGACTCTAGCAAAGTTGTTTTGTTGCCAAATGTGTATTTTTTTGCTCCGAAATGACTCTAGCAAAGTTGTTTTGATCCCAAATGTGTATTTAAACATATAATATATTATAAAAAGTATTAGAAACTTATTTAGAGCTTCAACAAGCCTTAAAAACTCACTTCGCGCTAGAACAAATTCATTATAATTAGTTTTGCCGAAATCGAGCGTTTAAAGGACTTTTTTTGCTCCGATGTGACTCTAGCAAAGTTGGTTTAATGCCAAATATGCATTTCAACATATAATATATTATAATAAATATTAAGGACTCATTTGGAGCTCCAATAACTTCGAAAACTCACTTCGCGCGAAAACTAAGAACTTGTAACTAATTTTGCCTAAATCGAGCCTTTAAAGGGCTTTTTTGGCGCCTTAGGGAATCTAGCAAAGTTATTTTTGATGCTAAATGACTATTTGAACATATAATATATTATAATAAGTTTTAGGGGCTCATTTGGAGCTCCAACAAGCCTTAAAAACTCACTTCGTGCTAAAACAAAGTTATTATAATTAGTTTTGACGAAATCGAGCCTTTAAGGGGCTTTTATGGCATCGATGTGACTCTAGCAAAGATTTTTTGATTCCAAATGTGTATTTAAACATATAATATATTATAATAAGTCTTAAAGACTAATTTGGAGGTCCTAAAACCTTAAAAACTCACTCCGCGCTAAAACTAAGTTCTTATAACTAGTTTTGCCTAAATCGAGCCTTTAAAGGGCTTTTTTGGTCTGAAGTCACTCTAGCAAAGTTGTTTTGATCCTAAATGAGTATTTGAACATATAAACTATTATAATAAGTCTTAGGGACTCATTTGGAGTTACAACAAGCCTTAAAAACTCACTTCGTGCAAAAACAAAGTCATTATAACTAGTTGTGCCGAAATCGAGCCTTGAAAGAGCTTTTTTGGCTCTAATGTGACTCTAGCAAAGTTGTTTTGATCCCAAATGTGTATTTAAACATATAATATATTATAAAAAGTATTAGAAACTTATTTAGAGCTTCAACAAGCCTTAAAAACTCACTTCGCACTAGAACAAAGTATATATAACTAGTTTTGCCGAAATCAAGTGTTTAAAGGACTTTTTTGGCTCCGATGTGACTCTAGCAAAGTTGTTTTGTTGCCAAATGTGTATTTGTTTTTGCTCCGAAGTGACTCTAGCGAAGTTGTTTTGATCCCAAATGTGTATTTAAACATATAATATATTATAACATCTATTAGAAACTTATTTGGAGCTTGAACAAGCCTTAAAAACTCACTTCGCGCTAGAACAAAGTCATTATAATTAGTTTTGTCGAAATCGAGCAGTTAAAGGACTTTTTTAGCTCCGATGTGACTCTAGCAAAGTTGTTTTAATGCCAAATGTGTATTTCAACATATAATATATTATAATAAGTATTAAGAACTCATTTAGAGCTCCAAAAACTTCAAAAACTCACTTCGCGCGAAAACTAAGAACTTATAACTAATTTTGCCTAAATCGAGCCTTTAAAGGGTTTTTTTTTGCGCCGAAGGGAATCTAGCAAAGTTATTTTTTATACTGAATGAGTATTTGAACATATAATATATTATAATAAGCCTTAGGGGCTCATTTGGAGCACCAAAAAGCCTTAAAAACCCACTTCGCGCTGAAACAAAGTTATTATAACTAGTTTTGACGAAATCGATCCTTTAAAGTGCTTTTCCGGCATCGACGTGACTCTAGCAAAGTTTTTTTGATTCTAAATGTGTATTTAAAGATATAATATATTATAATAAGTCTTAAGGACTAATTTGGAGCTCCAAAAACCTTAAAAACTCACTCCGCGCTTAAACTAAGTCCTTATAACTAGTTTTGCCTAAATCGAGCCTTTAAAGGGCTTTTTTGGTCTGAAGTCACTCTTGCAAAGTTGTTCTTAGCCTAAATCAGTATTTGAACATATAATATATTATAGTAAGTCTTTGGGACTCATTTGGAGCTCCAACAAGCCTTAAAAACTCACTTCGCGCAAAAACAAAGTCATTATAACTAGTTCTGCCGAAATCGAGCCTTGCAAGGGCTTTTTTGGCTCCGATGTGACTCTAGCAAAGTTGTTTTGATCCCAAATGTGTAATTAAACATATAATATATTATAAAAAAGTATTAGAAACTTATTTGAAGCTTCAACAAGCCTTAAAAACTCACTTCGCGATAGAACAAGTCATTATAACTAGTTTTGCCGAAATCGAGCGTTTAAAGGACTTTTTTTGGCTTCGATGTGACTCTAGCAAAGTTGTTTTGTTGCCAAATGTGTATTTTTTTGCTCCGAAGTGACCCTAGCACAGTTGTTTTGATCCCAAATGTATATTTAAACATATAATATATTATAACATGTATTAGAGACTTATTTGGAGCTTTAACAAGCCTTAAAAACTCACTTCGCGCTAGAACAGAGTCATTATAATTAGTTTTGTCGAAATCGAGCGGTTAACGGACTTTTTTGGCTCCGATGTGACTCTAGCAAAGTTGTTTTAATTCCAAATGTGTATTTCTGCATATAATATATGATAATAAGTATTAAGGACTCATTTAGAGCTCCAAAAACTTCAAAAACTCACTTCGCGCGAAAACTATGAACTTATAACTAATGTTGCCTAAATCGAGCCTTTAAAGGGCTTTTTTTGCGCCGAAGGGAATCTAGCAAAGTTATTTTTGATTCTAAATGAGTATTTGAACATATAATATATTATAATAAGTATTAGGGGCCCATTTGGAACTCCAACAAGCCTTAAAACTCACTTCGTGCTAAAACAAAGTTCTTGTAACTAGTTTTGACGAAATCGAGCCTTTAAAGGGCATTTATGGCGTCGATGTTACTCTAGCAAAGTTTTTTTGATTCCAAATGTGTATTTAAACATATAATATATTATAATAAGTCTTAAGGACTAATTTGGAGCTCCAAAAACCTTAAAAACTCACTCCGCGCTAAAACTAAGTCCTTATAACTAGTTTAGCCTAAATCGAGCCTTTAAAGGGCTTTTTTGGTCTGAAGTCACTCTAGCAAAGTTGTTTTTAGCCTAAATCAGTATTTGAACATATAATATATTATAATAAGTCTTAGGGACTCATTTGGAGCTCCAACAAGCCTTAAAAACTCGCTTCGCGCAAAAACAAAGTCATTATAACTAGTTCTGCCGAAATCGAGCCTTGAAAGGGCTTTTTTGGCTCCGATGTGACTCTAGCAAAGTTGTTTTGATCCGAAATGTGTAATTAAACATATAATATATTATAAAAAGTATTAGAAACTTATTTGGAGCTTCAGCAAGCCTTAAAAACTCACTTCGCGATAGAACAAAGTCATTATAACTAGTTTCGCCGAAATCGAGCGTTTAAAGGACTTTTTTGGCTCCGATGTGACTCTAGCAAAGTTGATTTAATGCCAAATATGCATTTCAACATATAATATATTATAATAAATATTAAGGACTCATTTGGAGCTCCAATAACTTCGAAAACTCACTTCGCGCGAAAACTAAGTACTAGTAACTAATTTTGCCTAAATCGAGCCTTTAAAGGGCTTTTTTGGCGCCTTAGGGAATCTAGCAAAGTTATTTTTGATGCTAAATGACTATTTGAACATATAATATATTATAATAAGTTTTAGGGGCTCATTTGGAGCTCCGACAAGCCTTAAAAACTCACTTCGCGCTAAAACAAAGTTATTATAATTAGTTTTGACGAAATCGAGCCTTTAAGGGGCTTTTATGGCATCGATGTGACTCTAGCAAAGATTTTTTGATTCCAAATGTGTATTTAAACATATAATATATTATAATAAGTCTTAAGGACTAATTTGGAGGTCCTAAAACCTTAAAAACTCACTCCGCGCTAAAACTAAGTTCTTATAACTAGTTTTGCTTAAATCGAGCCTTTAAAGGGCTTTTTTGGTCTGAAGTCACTCTAGCAAAGTTGTTTTGATCCTAAATGAGTATTTGAACATATAAACTATTATAACAAGTCTTAGGGACTCATTTAGAGTTCCAACAAGCCTTAAAAACTCACTTCGTGCAAAAACAAAGTCATTATAACTAGTTGTGCCGAAATCGAGCCTTGAAAGAGCTTTTTTGGCTCTAATGTGAATCTAGCAAAGTTGTTTTGATCCCAAATGTGTATTTAAACATATAATATATTATAAAAAGTATTAGAAACTTATTTAGAGCTTCAACAAGCCTTAAAAACTCACTTCGCGCTAGAACAAAGTATATATAACTAGTTTTGCCGAAATCAAGTGTTTAAAGAACTTTTTTGGCTCCGATGTGACTCTAGCAAAGTTGTTTTGTTGCCAAATGTGTATTTTTTTTTGCTCCGAAGTGACTCTAGCAAAGTTGTTTTGATCCCAAATGTGTATTTAAACATATATTATATTATAACATCTATTAGAAACTTATTTGGAGCTTCAACAAGCCTTAAAAACTCACTTCGCGCTAGAACAAAGTCATTATAATTAGTTTTGTCGAAATCGAGCGGTTAAAGGACTTTTTTAGCTCCGATGTGAATCTAGCAAAGTTGTTTTAATGCCAAATGTGTATTTCAACATATAATATATTATAATAAGTATTAAGGACTCATTTAGAGCTCCAAAAACTTCAAAAACTCACTTAGCGCGAAAACTAAGAACTTATAACTAATTTTGCCTAAATCGAGCCTTTAAAGGGTTTTTTTTGCGCCGAAGGTAATCTAGCAAAGTTATTTTTTTATACTAAATGAGTATTTGAACATATAATATATTATAATAAGCCTTAGGGGCTCATTTGGAGCACCAACAAGCCTTAAAAACGCACTTCGCGCTGAAACAAAGTTATTATAACTAGTTTTGACGAAATCGATCCTTTAAAGGGCTTTTCCGGCATCGACGTGACTCTAGCAAAGTTTTTTTGATTCCAAATGTGTATTTAAATATATAATATATTATAATAAGTCTTAAGGACTAATTTGGAGCTCCAAAAACCTTAAAAACTCACTCCGCGCTAAAACTAAGTCCTTATAACTAGTTTTGCCTAAATCGAGCCTTTAAAGGGCTTTTTTGGTCTGAAGTCACTCTAGCAAAGTTGTTCTTAGCCTAAATCAGTATTTGAACATATAATGTATTATAATAAGTCTTTGGGACTCATTTGGAGCTCCAACAAGCCTTAAAAACTCACTTCGCGCAAAAACAAAGTCATTATAACTAGTTCTGCCGAAATCGAGCCTTGAAAGGGTTTTTTTTTGGCTCCGATGTGACTATAGCAAAGTTGTTTTGATCCCAAATGTGTAATTAAACATATAATATATTATAAAAAAGTATTAGAAACTTATTTGAAGCTTCAACAGGCCTTAAAAACTCACTTCGCGATAGAACAAAGTCATTATAACTAGTTTTGCCGAAATCGAGCGTTTAAAGGACTTTTTTTGGCTTCGATGTGACTCCAGCAAAGTTGTTTTGTTGCCAAATGTGTATTTTTTTGCTCCGAAGTGACCCTAGCAAAGTTGTTTTAATGCCAAATGTGTATTTCAACATATAATATATTATAATAAGTGTTAAGGACTGATTTAGAGCTCCAAAAACTTCAAAAACTCACTTCACGCGAAAACTATGAACTTATACCTAATGTTGCCTAAATCGAGCCTTTAAAGGGCTTTTTTTGCACCGAAGGGAATCTAGCAAAGTTATTTTTGATTCTAAATGAGTATTTGAACATATAATATATTATAATAAGTATTAGGGGCCCATTTAGAACTCCAACAAGCCTTAAAAACTCACTTCGTGCTAAAACAAAGTTCTTGTAACTAGTTTTGACGAAATCGAGCCTTTAAAGGGCTTTTATGGCATCGATGTTACTCTAGCAAAGTTTTTTTGATTCCAAATGTGTATTTAAACATATAATATATTATAATAAGTCTTAAGGACTAATTTGAAGCTCCAAAAACCTTAAAAACTCACTCCGCGCTAAAACTAAGTCCTTATAACTAGTTTAGCCTAAATCGAGCCTTTAAAGGGCTTTTTTGGTCTGAAGTCACTCTAGCAAAGTTGTTCTTAGCCTAAATCAGTATTTGAACATATAATATATTATAATAAGTCTTTGGGACTCATTTGGAGCTCCAACAAGCCTTAAAAACTCACTTCGCGCAAAAACAAAGTCATTATAACTAGTTCTGCCGAAATCGAGCCTTGAAAGGGTTTTTTTTTGGCTCCGATGTGACTATAGCAAAGTTGTTTTGATCCCAAATGTGTAATTAAACATATAATATATTATAAAAAAGTATTAGAAACTTATTTGAAGCTTCAACAGGCCTTAAAAACTCACTTCGCGATAGAACAAAATCATTATAACTAGTTTTGCCGAAATCGAGCGTTTAAAGGACTTTTTTTGGCTTCGATGTGACTCCAGCAAAGTTGTTTTGTTGCAAAATGTGTATTTTTTTGCTCCGAAGTGACCCTAGCAAAGTTGTTTTAATGCCAAATGTGTATTTCAACATATAATATATTATAATAAGTGTAAAGGACTCATTTAGAGCTCCAAAAACTTCAAAAACTCACTTCACGCGAAAACTATGAACTTATACCTAATGTTGCCTAAATCGAGCCTTTAAAGGGCTTTTTTTGCGCCGAAGGGAATCTAGCAAAGTTATTTTTGATTCTAAATGAGTATTTGAACATATAATATATTATAATAAGTATTAGGGGCCCATTTAGAACTCCAACAAGCCTTAAAAACTCACTTCGTGCTAAAACAAAGTTCTTGTAACTAGTTTTGACGAAATCGAGCCTTTAAAGGGCTTTTATGGCATCGATGTTACTCTAGCAAAGTTTTTTTGATTCCAAATGTGTATTTAAACATATAATATATTATAATAAGTCTTAAGGACTAATTTGAAGCTCCAAAAACCTTAAAAACTCACTCCGCGCTAAAACTAAGTCCTTATAACTAGTTTAGCCTAAATCGAGCCTTTAAAGGGCTTTTTTGGTCTGAAGTCACTCTAGCAAAGTTGTTTTTAGCCTAAATCAGTATTTGAACATATAATATATTATAATAAGTCTTAGGGACTCATTTGGAGCTCCAACAAGCCTTAAAAACTCGCTTCGCGCAAAAACAAAGTCATTATAACTAGTTCTGCCGAAATCGAGCCTTGAAAGGGCTTTTTTGGCTCCGATGTGACTCTAGCAAAGTTGTTTTGATCCCAAATGTGTAATTAAACATATAATATATTATAAAAAGTATTAGAAACTTATTTGGAGCTTCAACAAGCCTTAAAAACTCACTTCGCGATAGAACAAAGTCATTATAACTAGTTTTGCCGAAATCGAGCGTTTAAAGGACTTTTTTTGGCTCCGATGTGACTCTATCAAAGTTGTTTTGTTGCCAAATGTGTATGTTTTTGCTCCGAAGTGACTCTAGCAAAGTTG
Organism: Boehmeria nivea var. tenacissima; assembly: GCA_018132145.1. NCBI lineage: Eukaryota > Viridiplantae > Streptophyta > Magnoliopsida > Rosales > Urticaceae > Boehmeria > Boehmeria nivea. Next base: position 2,761,447 of record CM030882.1, on the reverse strand, counting down.
TTTTGATTCCAAATGTGTATTTAGACATAGAATATATTATAACAAGTAATACAAACTTATTTGGAGCTTCAACAAGCCTTAAAAACTCACTTCGCGCTTGAAAAAAGTCATTATAATTGGTTTTGCCGAAATCGAGCCTTTAAAGGGATTTTTTGGAGTGAAGTGACTCTAGAAAAGTTGTTTTTGATGCTAAATGAGTATTTAAACTTATAATATACTATAATAAGTCTTAGGGACTCATTTGGAGCTCCAACAAGCCTTAAAAATTCACTTCACGCAAAAACAAAGTCATTATAACTAGTTTTGTCGAAATCGAGCATTGAAAGGACTTTTTTGGCTCCGATGTGACTCTAGCAAAGTTGTTTTGATCCCACATGTGTATTTAAACATATAATATATTATATAAAGTATTCGAAATTTATTTGGAGCTTCAACAAGCCTTAAAAACTCACTTCGCGTTAGAACAAAGTCATTATAACTAGTTTTGCCGAAATCAAGCGTTTAAAGGACTTTTTTGGCTCCGATGTGACTCTAGCAAAGTTGTTTTGCTGCTAAATGTGTATTTTTTTGCTCCGAAGTGACTCTAGCAAAATTGTTTTGATCCCAAATGTGTATTTAGACATAGAATATATTATAACAAGTATTAGAAACTTATTTGGAGCTTCAACAAGCCTTAAAAACTCACTTTGCGCTAGAACAAAGTCATTATAATTAGTTTTACCGAAATCGAGCGTTTAAAGGACTTTTTTGGCTCCGATGTGACTTGAGCAAAGTTGTTTTAATGGCAAATGTGTATTTCAAATTATAATATATTATAATAAGTATTAAGGACTCATTTGGAGCTCCAAAAACTTCAAAAACTCACTTCGTGCGAAAACTAAGAACTTATAACTAATTTTGCCTAAATTGAGCCTTTAAAGGGCTTTTTTTGCGCCTAAGGGAATCTAGCAAATTTATTTTTGATGCTAAATGTGTATTTGAACATATATTATATTATGATAAGTCTTAGGGGCTCATTCGGAGCTCCAACAAGCCTTAAAAACTCAGTTCGCGCTAAAACAAAGTTATTATAACTAGTTTTGACGAAATCGAGCCTTTAAAGGGATTTTATGGCATCGATGTACCTCTAGGAAAGTTGTTTTGATCCCAAATGTGTATTTAAACATATAATATATTATAAAAAGTATTAGAAACTTATTTGGAGCTTCAACAAGCCTTAAAAACTCACTTCGCGCCAGAACAAAGTCATTATAACTAGTTTTGCCAAAATCGAGCGTTTAAAGTACTTTTTTGCCTCCGATGTGACTCTAGCAAAGTTGTTTGTTGCCAAATGTTTATTTTTTTGCTCCGAAATGACTCTAGCAAGGTTGTTTTGATCCCACATGTGTATTTAAACATATAATATATTATAAAAATTATTAGAAATTTATTTGGAGCTTCAACAAGCCTTAAAAACTAACTTCGCGCTAGAACAAAGTCATTATAACTAGTTTTGCCAAAATCGAGCGTTTAAAGGACTTTTTTGGCTCCGATGTGACTCTAGCAAAGTTGTTTTGCTGCCAAATGTGTATTTTTTTGCTCCGAAGTGACTGTAGCAAAGTTGTTTTGATCCCAAATGTGTATTTAGACATAGAATATATTATAACAAGTATTAGAAACTTATTTGGAGCTTCAACAAGCCTTAAAAACTCACTTCGTGCTAGAACAAAGTCATTATAATTAGTTTTGCCGAAATCGAGCGTTTAAAGTACTTTTTTGGCTCCGATGTGACTCGAGCAAAGTTGTTTTAATGCCAAATGTGTATTTCAACATAAAATATATTATAATAAGAATTAAGGACTCATTTCGAGCTCCAAAAACTTCGAAAACTCACTTCGCGCGAAAACTAAGAACTTATAACTAATTTTGCCAAAATTGAGCCTTTAAAGGGCTTTTTTTTTTTTGTGCCAAAGGGAATCTAACAAAGTTATTTTGATGCTAAATGTGTATTTGAACATATATTATATTATAATAAGTCTTAGGGGCTCATTTGGAGCTCCAACAAGCCTTAAAAACTCACTTCGCGCTAAAACAAAGTTATTATAACTAGTTTTGACGAAATCGAGCCTTTAAAGGGCTTTTCCGGCATCGATGTGACTCTAGCAAATTTTTTTTTATTACAAATGTCTATTTAAACATATAATATATTATAATAAGCCTTAAGGACTAATTTGGAGCTCCAAAAACCTTAAAAACTCACTCCGCGCTAAAACTAAGTCTTTATAACTAGTTTTGCCTAAATCGAGCCTTTAAAGGGCTTTTTTAGTCTGAAGTCACTCTAGCAAAGTTGTTTTAATCCTAAATCAGTATTTGAACATATAAACTATTATAATAAGTCTTAGGGACTCATTTGGATCTCCAACAATCCTTAAAAACTCACTTCGCACAAAAACAAAGTTATTATAACTAGTTTTCCGAAATTGAGCCTTTAAAGGGTTTTTTTGGCTCCGATGCGACTCTAGCAAAGTTGTTTTGATCCCAAATGTGTATTTAAACATATAATATATTATAAAAAGTATTAGAAACTTATTTGGAGCTTCAATAAGCCTTAAAAACTCACTTCGCGATAGAACAACGTAATTATAACTAGTTTTGCTGAAATCGAGCGTTTAAAGTACTTTTTTGGCTCCGACGTGACTCTAGCAAAGTTGTTTTGTTACCAAATATGTATTTTTTTTGCTCCGAAGTGACGCTAGAAAAGTTGTTTTGATTCCAAATGTGTATTTAAACATATAATATATTATAATAAGTCTTAAGGACTAATTTGGAGCTCCAAAAACCTTAAAAACTCACTCCGCGCTAAAACTAAGTCGTTATAACTAGTTTTGCCAAAATCGAGCCTTTAAAGGGCTTTTTTGGTCTGAAGTCACTCTAGCAAAGTTATTTTGATCCTAAATCAGTATTTGAACATATAAACTATTATAATAAGTCTTAAGGACTCATTTGGAGCTCCAACAAGCCTTTAAAACTTACTTCGCGCAAAAACAAAGTCATTATAACTAGTTCTGCCGAAATCGAGCCTTGAAAGGGATTTGTTGGCTCCGATGTGACTCTAGCAAAGTTGTTTTGATCCCAAATGTGTAATTAAGCATATAATATATTATAAAAAGTATTAAAAACTTATTTGGAGCTTCAACAAGCCTTAAAAACTCACTTCACGGTAGAACAAAGTCATTATAACTAGTTTTACCAAAATTGAGCGTTTAAAGGACTTTTTTGGCTCCGATGTGACTCTATCAAAGTTGTTTTGTTGCCAAATGTGTATGTTTTTGCTCCGAAGTGACTCTAGCAAAGTTGTTTTGATTCCAAATGTGTATTTAGACATAGAATATATTATAACAAGTAATACAAACTTATTTGGAGCTTCAACAAGCCTTAAAAACTCACTTCGCGCTTGAAAAAAGTCATTGTAATTGGTTTTGCCAAAATCGAGCATTTAAAGGGATTTTTTGGAGTGAAGTGACTCTAGAAAAGTTGTTTTTGATGCTAAATGAGTATTTAAACTTATAATATACTATAATAAGTCTTAGGGACTCATTTGGAGCTCCAACAAGCCTTAAAAATTCACTTCACGCAAAAACAAAGTCATTATAACTAGTTTTGTCGAAATCGAGCATTGAAAGGACTTTTTTGGCTCCGATGTGACTCTAGCAAAGTTGTTTTGATCCCACATGTGTATTTAAACATATAATATATTATATAAAGTATTCGAAATTTATTTGGAGCTTCAACAAGCCTTAAAAACTCACTTCGCGTTAGAACAAAGTCATTATAACTAGTTTTGCCGAAATCAAGCGTTTAAAGGACTTTTTTGGCTCCGATGTGACTCTAGCAAAGTTGTTTTGCTGCTAAATGTGTATTTTTTTTGCTCCGAAGTGACTCTAGCAAAATTGTTTTGATCCCAAATGTGTATTTAGACATAGAATATATTATAACAAGTATTAGAAACTTATTTGGAGCTTCAACAAGCCTTAAAAACTCACTTCGTGCTAGAACAAAGTCATTATAATTAGTTTTGCCGAAATCGAGCGTTTAAAGGACTTTTTTGGCTCCGATGTGACTCTAGCAAAGTTGTTTTGCTGCCAAATGAGTATTTTTTTGCTCCGAAGTGACTGTAGCAAAGTTGTTTTGATCCCAAATGTGTATTTAGACATAGAATATATGATAACAAGTATTAGAAACTTATTTGGAGCTTCAACAAGCCTTAAAAACTCACTTCGTGCCAGAACAAAGTCATTATAATTAGTTTTGCCGAAATCGAGCGTTTAAAGTACTTTTTTGGCTCCGATGTGACTCGAGCAAAGTTGTTTTAATGCCAAATGTGTATTTCAACATAAAATATATTATAATAAGTATTAAGGACTCATTTGGAGCTCCAAAAACTTCAAAAACTCACTTCGCGCGAAAACTAAGAACTTATAACTAATTTTGCCTAAATTGAGCCTCTAAAGGGCTTTTTTTATTTGTGCCAAAGGGAATCTAGCAAAGTTATTTTGATGCTAAATGTGTATTTGAACATATATTATATTATAATAAGTCTTAGGGGCTCATTTGGAGCTCCAAGAAGCCTCAAAAACTCACTTCGCGCTAAAACAAAGTTATTATGACTAGTTTTGACGAAATCGAGCCTTTAAAGAGATTTTATGGCATCAATGTGCCTCTAGCAAAGTTGTTCTGATCCCAAATGTGTATTTAAACATATAATATATTATAAAAAGTATAAGAAACTTATTTGGAGCTTCAACAAGCCTTAAAAACTCACTTCGCGCTAGAACAAAGTCATTATAACTAGTTTTGCCAAAATCGAGCGTTTAAAGGACTTTTTTACCTCTGATGTGACTCTAGCAAAGTTGTTTTGTTGCCAAATATGTATTTTTTTGCTCCGAAATGACTCTAGCACGGTTATTTTGATTCCACATGTGTATTTAAACATATAATATATTATAAAAAGTATTAGAAATTTAATTGGAGCTTCAACAAGCCTTTAAAACTCCCTTCGCGCTAGAACAAAGTCATTATAACTAGTTTTGGCGAATTCGAGCATTAAAGGACTTTTTTGGCCCCGATGTGACTCTAGCAAAGTTGTTTTGTTGCCAAATGTGTATTTTTTTGCTCCGAAGTGACTCTATCAAAGTTGTTTTGATTCCAAATGTGTATTTAGACATAGAATATATTATAACAAGTAATAGAAACTTATTTGGAGCTTCAACAAGCCTTACAAATCACTTCGCGCTTGAACAAAGTCATTATAATTAGTTTTGCCGAAATCGAGCCTTTAAAGGGCTTTTTTGGAGTGAAGTGACTCTAGAAAAGTTGTTTTTGATGCTAAATGAGTATTTGAACATATAATATACTATAATAAGTCTTTGGGACTCATTTGAAGCTCCAACAAGCCTTAAAAACTCACTTCACGCAAAAACAAAGTCATTATAACTAGTTTTGTCGAAATCGAGCATTGAAAGGACTTTTTTGGCTCCGATGTGACTCTAGCAAAGTTGTTTTGATCCCACATGTGTATTTAAACATATAATATATTATAAAAAGTATTAGAAATTTATTTGGAGCTTCAACAAGCCTTAAAAACTCACTTCGCGCTAGAACAAAGTCATTATAACTAGTTTTGCCGAAATCGAGCGTTTAAAGGACTTTTTTGGCTCCGATGTGACTCTAGCAAAGTTGTTTTGCTGCTAAATGTGTATTTTTTTTCTCCGAAGTGACTCTAGCAAAATTGTTTTGATCCCAAATGTGTATTTAGACATAGAATATAATATAACAAGTGTTAGAAACTTATTTGGAGCTTCAACAAGCCTTAAAAACTCACTTCGCGCTAGATCAAAGTCATTATAACTAGTTTTGCCAAAATCGAGCGTTTAAAGGACTTTTTTGCCTCTGATGTGACTCTAGCAAAGTTGTTTTGTTGCCAAATGTGTATTTTTTTGCTCCGAAATGACTCTAGCAAGGTTGTTTTGATCCCACATGTGTATTTAAACATATAATATATTATAAAAAGTATTAAAAATTTAATTGGAGCTTCAACAAGCCTTTAAAACTCCTTTCGCGCTAGAACAAAGTCATTATAACTAGTGTTGGCGAAATCGAGCGTTAAAGGACATTTTTGGCTCCGATGTGACTCTAGCAAAGTTGTTTTGCTGCCAAATGTGTATTTTTTTTGCTCCGAAGTAACTCTAGCAAAGTTGTTTTGATCCCAAATGTGTATTTAGACATAGAATATATTATAACAAGTATTAGAAACTTATTTGGAGCTTCAACAAGCCTTAAAAACTCACTTCGGGCTAGAACAAAGTCATTATAATTAGTTTTGCCGAAATCGAGCGTTTAAAGGACTTTTTTGGCTCCGATGTGACTCTAGCAAAGTTGTTTTAATGCCAAATGTGTATTTCAACATATAATATATTATAATAAGTATTAAGGACTCATTTGGAGCTCCAAAAACTTCAAAAACTCACTTCGCGCGAAAACTAAGAACTTGTAACTAATTTTGCCTAAATTGAGCCTTTAAAGGGCTTTTTTTGTGCCGAAGGGAATCTAGCAAAGTTATTTTTGATGCTAAATGTGTATTTGAACATATATTATATTATAATAAGTCTTAGGGGCTCATTTAGAGCTCTAACAAGCCTTAAAAACTCACTTCGCGCTAAAACAAAGTTATTATATCTAGTTTTGACGAAATCGAGCCTTTAAAGGGATTTTATGGCATCGATGTACCTCTAGGAAAATTGTTTTGATCCCAAATGTGTATTTAAACATATAATATATTATAAAAAGTATTAGAAACTTATTTGGAGCTTCAACAAGCCTTAAAAACTCACTTCGCGCTAGAAAAAATTCATTATAATTAGTTTTGCCGAAATCAAACGTTTAAAGGACTTTTTTTGCTCCGATGTGACTCTAGCAAGGTTGATTTAATGCCAAATATGTATTTCAACATATAATATATTCTAATAAAAATTAAGGACTCATTTGGAGATCCAAAAGCTTCGAAAACTCACTTCGCGCGAAAACTAAGAACTTATAACTAATTTTGCCTAAATCGAGCGTTTAAAGGACTTTTTTGGCGCCGAAGGGAATCTAGCAAAGTTATTTTTGATGCTAAATGAGTATTTGAACATTCTTTTTGCACAAATGTGGATTTGAGTTTTGGTATTGGGGTTGGTTTGAATTATTATCATTATTATTATTTTTTCTATTTGTGGATTGCATGTATTGTGCTTACGCCTTAGTATTAAAAATTTACAATTTGTTTTGTTCCCATTGATAGTTTTTTTTAACATGATCTGGATTTGAGTTCTAATTTAATGTCGATTTGATTTTCTGGTTTTGTTTTGTTGGGGTTGGTATAATTGGTGTACAATAATATAGAATTGCCTTAATATTGGTTAACAACAAATGTTACCATTGTTAGCATTGGTTTGCGACGGAATCATTTGTATTAGGGAAAAAAAAAAACCTGCCTGATTCATTATCGTTAAAGGAAAATAGAATCTTGTTTCAGTTATTATATTTTTATTTTTATTTTTTAAAGAAAGGCTCTTAATTAGTTTTTTAAAATATTTTAACAACAATTATTGGTGGAGATTTATCAAATATTAAATGTTTATGAAAATTTTTAAAAATTTTAGTAAGGGCAGTTTCACAATAATACCCTTATCTCTTCTAACATGTGCTATTCACGTGCTTAATTTCCGCTAACATTTTGACGGAAGTTGGATGAAGGGATTAATTTGAATCATTTTTGTAGTTTAGGAACTGCGAATGAGACGTTTTTTAGTATAATGACCAAAGTGAAACGACACTCGAAGTACGGGGACCAAAAGTAAAATTTATCCTAATATATTTATAATCTTAATGTAAATTTGTCAAGATTTACCCATCGTAAAATCAAAATAGCCACATAAAAACAACAAATAAACATAAAGGTATGTTAGATTATATAATGAATTATTCAATATGAATTATAATCTGAACGTGATTTTTTTACGGTTTAAAATTCATAAAATCAAAATAATTGTACAAAAAGAACATAAACTTATGGTATATTATATCAGATAATCTGGAATATTTTTTATAATCTAGTTAAAAAAAATTTAATGAAATCAAAAATGAAAAATAGTAATGTTTAATAAAAATCAAAGAAGATTTAAAAAAAAAAATCAAACATTTGTTATGGGCTTTGACAGGACACCTGTAAGTTGGAATAAGTGTAAGAATATTGATGGCTCTTCATTCGAAGCACTATAAGAATTGTGGTGGTAGCTTTTGAGCTTTTTGCAGATTCACCAATGAGTGATTTTCTTGGTCTTTAGAGAATTGCTATGCTTTTGAAGCGAAGATGACTGCTCTGGAGAAAGCTCATCTGGATCAATTGTTGCATATCTGGATTATAATAGATTCGATATATGTTGTTAACCTTGTTAAGCAAAAGACGGGAAAATTCTGCGGCATATTTACCCTTTTGTTGGGGAGGCTATTTTGGCCATTCAATCTCATTTTTTGGGATAGAAAAAATGGTTTGAAAATGGTTTGGAATGGTTTGTAAAAATGATATAAGAATGGTTTGATTTTGTTAATTTCGAAGTGGTATGAATGATTGAGATTTAAAGATATTGTAAATTTATATAGGGATTTGAAAAGTTGAAAAAAAATGGAATGGAATGGAATGGTTTGGAGAATTAGGAAAGTTGTAAAAAATGAAAAAATGAAATGGGTGATCCAAACAAGTGGTTAGTATTTACAATTGTTGTTCACGGATAAATGAGATACTCGAAGGAAATACATGTGGTCACCTCGCACATTTTTGAAGATAATAACGTAATTGTGTTGCAGACAAATTGGTGTTTATATGGCTTCGAGCTTTGTAAGAGTCAACATTGGTAGTCCGCTATTCCCTCTCATTTAGCTTCGCTGGCTTATAGGGACCGCATGCCGCTTCTTAGATTTTTCCATTGAATTTTCTTGGAGAAAAGTTTTATAAAGGCCTCAATTTATTGGATAGACCCTATAAATTATTGCTTGTTTTAGCTTTTCTGGTTGGTGTTGGCATTTTTGACGTTGTAATTTTGCAAATTAATTTGATATAATTTTTTTATTTAATAATCGGTCTTAAAAGAGAGTAAGGAGAGAATTAACAAAATTTGCCAAAATTTTGTCGAGCATGCTCCTAATTTGATATACATACATACATACATACATACATACATACATATATATATAATTATCATATTCCTAACTAATATATTAACGTATCAGTAGAAGTTGCATGCCTCTAGTCACTATTTATTTGGAGGTCTTACAACCGTACTCAGAAATATTAGTATCAAAGAATATGTGATTCTATGTTTCCCTTAATTAAAAAGAAACAACGCAATAAAGAGACAAACTAAAGGACTACAACAAACGTTCATTTATTAACATTGAGAATCCAAACAAAGTAGACATGACATTATTGATCAACACTTGAGAAAAAAGAAAGCGAGGAAGAGAAAGAGAGAGAGCTACAAATAGGACATATGACTTTCACCATCTATTTAGTATGATCATATCGCAAATATGGTGAGGCTTATTACTAAATTATCATACCTAAAATTCATTCTCTTCAACTGAAGCACTCATGACTGTTCTTTACTTTCCATGGCCGTTTTTTCCTGACCCGGATCCGGCCCTCGAACCGGCAAAGGATCCAGCCGAAGAACCCGCCTCCGACCCCGCCCCGCCCCCGCCGGAGCTAGTCGAAGACGAAGAGGAACTCGAACTCGATGAGGAGCTTGACCCGGATCCGGAACCGGACCCTGACCCGGCTCCAGCGCCACTGCCACCACCTCCTAGCCCAATCCCTATGCCAGCACCAATTCCAATCCCTAGCCCACCAAGGTCTAACCCTAAGTCCTTTCTTGCCATTATTCGGCTCTCGGAAGCCATGAACAGGCTTCAAACAAGCAAGGCAATGACTCCTAAGCACTTCAAGTAGGCCATTTCTTAAGAGTACGTAATGCAAAAGAAATCAAAGTTAGGGTTTTGACAAAGCAATATTGCACTTCAAATCTTATATGTATGATATATTATGAGACTATATAAAGTTTTGTTTGGAGGGATGAGAAACGGTGAGCTATTTATAGAAGTGAAATTGGAGTTAGCTAGAGGATTGTGATGTGATGTGATCACAAGCGTGTAGTGATTATGTACATGTTGAAATGATTTTCTTGTCATTATTAGTACTAGTGCCTAGCGGACGCGTGACAAAACTTCAGAAAATTTGGTCCAGACATATAGGTAGTTTTTAACATTTTTTTTGTATAAAAAAAGACCTACCAAGAGTTAGTGAGTTATTAATGGAATGGTGGTGCCGACCCATTCAGCTAGGCAAATCATACCCCACTTACTCTAGTAGTGGAGAGGTGATATTAGTGGCATCAAATTATTAGGAGTTTTTAATTTGAAGCCAAGTAATATAAGGCCATGTTTAAAAGGTGTAAATCTTGTTGGCATGCAATACTTTGAGTCAAAATGATAAAGGAAAAAAGATATCGTTGAATATGTGGCATATTGATCAATTTAGATCGTGGTTTATGCGATAGAAATAGAAACTTCTAGATCCGTATTGAGTTCTAAAAATTAAACAAAATTTTAACTGCAATAAAATAATCTTTCTGATTGAATGTCATAAGCATAATTTATGATGAATTCTTATTATTTATATGTTTAAGGGAAATAATTTTTTCATGGAAAATCAAATTTATGTTAGCTAAAATTTTCAAGCACATATACGTTTTGGACTTTTAGTAAGGTAATTTGTTATATAATTAGCTCAAATTAGTAACCATATTACTTGATGTTTGATTGACATTTGCAAATAAGTACTTTTAAAATTATTATTTTTTTAATTTAATAACCTTTGATTTATTTACAAATTTCACTATCCCAAATCTTTTTATTTTTAGCAAAAAAGAAAAGCAAATTTCATAAATCCCCTTCTATAACTAATTATTATACAAAACACAATCTTTCCTAATATACATAATATGCTCTAATATATATATGACCAAACTGTATTTATGATATATATATATGCATGTGCTTTTGAAGAAGAATATAAAATGGCTTTAATTTGTACATAATATATTTATTGTTGAAATTTTCTATTGGCTTTACCAAATAAAAATTTTAAATCTGCATTTAGAGGTCATCCTGAGTTTTGTAGTCCGTGTCACATGAGGCAATACTAGACTTATTATTTCAAGTGATAATTCTGAATTAAGGCTAAATGTTTGTTTTTGGTGTATTATTACAGTCTTCCTCTGTTGGGTTCGTTGCATAATCTAAATTTACTAGCTTATTATTGTTGTTTATGAGCTTTATAATAATTTGTTGTCTGTCATAGTCTAGAAATTGCCTTGAAAATTTCACTTTAAGCTGTCGTTTTTACGAAATCATGTCGTTTTCAAGAGATATTGTCATTTTAGAGCAATTGTGTGTTTTTTCTTTTCTTTTTTTTTTTTTTTTGGTTTCAAAGGTAAATTTGTGAAACAATCCCCTTAATAGAGGGGTGATTTATAAAATTTACCATTCTATTTTTGTTAAAAATAAAAATATTTAAGGTATTAGTGAATTTTTTAAGTAAATCAAGGATTAAATTATAATTTCTTTTAGTATTACATCATCATTTAACTGATGGACTTTAACGGAAGGTGCAAACAAATGTAACGAATCAAAGAATGTGGTACATTATGGAAAAGTGGCAAAAACATAGGGTGAAAAAAGGCAATTTTTTCTCAGTGAATGATGTATATATATTATTCATATTGTACAACAATATGTCATCATACAAGAAGCTTTAAGACGCAACTGAAAATAAGATTCTAATAGTAATACGCATAAGGACTCAAAGTTACAATATGACCCATCATCCACTACTTTATTTACTGACACAAAGTATAATTTGGTAATAATGACTGTAACAATCACATACTTTATTTTCTACTTAACATGCATGCATGCATGCATGCAAGATAATTTCACGTCAATAACAAATCCGCTCAATCTCTGCCACCTCCGCCGTAGCCTTAACCGTAGCCACCGCCCTCGCCGGAGGCGTTACCCCTTCCAGAGCCGCCTCCATCGCCAGAACCCTCTCCGGAGCCTCCACTGTCCGAGCCGCGGCCCCGGCCTTGGGCCGAGCCATGCCCTTCACTGCTGCCGGACCCTGGCCCCGCCCTACACCCGGCATGTGACCCGGCGCCAGAACCCGCCCCGGAGCCCAACCCGGACCCAGACCCAGAGCCGGCGTGGGACCCGGCCTACGAGCCCGCTTCGGAGCCCGCATCGCCCCCGCCGGACGACCTTGAACTGGACGAGGACGAGGACGAGGAAGACGAGCTTGACCCTGAACCACCAGACCCGGCTCCGGCTCCCGAGCCGGAGCCGCTCCCTCCTCCCCCCACGCCGATGCCGACTCCGGTTCCGATACCGACTCCGATGCCGCCGAGATCGAGCCCTAGATCCTTCCTCGCCACTCGGCACTCGGACACCAAGACTGACATGCCAACAAGCAAAGCAAGGAATGCTAGGGTTTTGAACGAACCCGTAGCCATAATGGAGAAAAGCAAAGTACTTTTGTAGTAAAAATAGAAACAACCAATTTACGGCTTAAAGCTAGTGAAGGCTAGTGCGTTACGACTTATAAGATATGAGTTGAGTCTGTGTTGGGTTAAGATTGAGCTATATTTATAGTTGTTGATCATGGTGGTGGGTACAAGTTATAATAATATATTATTTTGGCAATTTAGATGGGAAAATATAAATTAAAGATTAATATAATTAATTTGATCTAGTGGAATTGGTGATGTGTTTTGTCTTAGATTGTGGTGGTCCAAACTCCGTGGCTGAGAAAGTTGTGAAGAGTAATATGGTTTGTACAAGTGTTTAGAAAGCCGACCCAGTATGGTCATATAGCCATATCCACAATATTCCACTAACTATAATTTATGTATATAGTGGCGTGGCCAATTTTGAAATTGCGTTGACTTAGATAGGCGAGTATGTACAGCTAAAATTAATCATGCGCGATCGACGACGGTGTGACAGATCTATATATATATATATATATGTATACATATATATATATAAACTCTTGATCGCGTGGCCAAATATTCATAAGCTAGCTGGTTATACCGTGATCAAATTATGATGTTCGTGTATAGAGATGTTATACCGGCTCAACACATTTTGAGGTCTTAGGCAAAAATTATAAAAAGGCTTTTTGAATATTTCTTGAAAATCTTAAAATGTATAAAAACATTTATAAATTATGTGTTACTTGTAAGAATCTTCGGATGAAGATTTATTTTTTAAAAATAGAAATAAAGATTCATTCTAACAAAAAAATAGACTCATAAAATTAAAATAAGAGAATTTTAAGGAAATGACCACTTTTAATGGTGTTTTAAAAAATAGTCATAGTTTAAAAAAATTTTAAAAATAACTTTTTCAAAATTTTATTACCTGAATAAAAAATTCTTACAACAAATTTATTTTATGTGCAATTTTGTTATAATAACAAATTTCTTACATTTGTAAAAAAAATTTATGGCTATTTTTAAAATTTTATAAAACTGTGGTTATTTTTTTAAAGCATACCCTCGAAAATAATTATTTATCTAACTGACCCTTAAAATAATATGTCATAATTATTGGGAGATTATTAGCGATAATGTCGTTGATGTTGTACAAAAATTATTCAAACAGGGGGAGATTTTTAAGAATATGAACTCCAACTTCATGGTTTTGATATCAAAGGAAAAAGTCATTGGACAATTTTTTTACTATAATAGTCTAAGTTAATTTTTTCTTTAAAATAATTAATAAAATTATAGTTGATCGCCTTAATGGGATAGCGAGCCGCATTGTTTCACGCTAGCAATTCGGCTTTATTCGCGATCATTGAATCCATGCCTACATAGCTATTGCTTCAGAGACTATTAACTGTTTAGATAGCTTGAATGGTAGAAACATACCTATCTAAATTGATATTAAAAAAGCATTTGATACAATAAATTGGGATTTCATTGTTCAAGCCCTAAAGGCCCTTTGGTTTATGCAAAAACTTTTGTAGCTTGATTTCATTGTTCAATTTGACTTTTTTGGGTGTTCACGTGGAGTTCGTCAGGGAAATCCTCTACCGCCTCTGATTTTATACATTGCCGAAGGCTTGTTAAGTAGATAGTTATATGCTTTATGTGATTCCAAAGCGGTTCAGCTTTTTTCATCGACTCGATCTCTAGCTACACCATCTAATCTCTTATATGCCGATGACATTATGATTTTTTATACGAAACATTGAAATACACTAAAATTACATTTGATGTTTACGAAAATATTTCTGGGCAGTCAATTAGTATGTAAAAGTCAAAAATCTTTGGAAAAGGTGTTTCTTCCCTGGAATCAGCAAATTTGCCATTGGGGCTTCTAAACAGAGGCTTCATCCCCCATCACTTACTTAGGGATTCCTCTGATACACCCTAGCTTCTATACTATTTTCTTAATTGTTAGGATATTTGGTTAGTTAGTTAATTAGTCTTATTGAAGCTAAAGGCTCTATAAATGTGTAAATGTATTTTAGATTGAATCAATTATGAATGAAATGAATTTAGTCTCTCTATTTCCCTCTCTCTAGTCTCTCATCCTTTCCTTCTAATTCTTAGGAGCAAACACTCGCTCGAACAGTGCCTATCCCCTTCGACCGCCGGAATATTCACCGTATGTCGTATCATCCTCTCTTCAAAGGCAGGACCAAGAAGGATTTTTTGCATCCTATTAGTGACATATCAAGGCTAAACTTGCTCAGCGGAACAAAAAATCTCTCTCATTGGCAAGAAGGTTGGCTCTCATCAAATTGGTAATATCTAGGGCTTTCACTCGTTCCTTTTTTCATTTATAAGTGGCCTAGCTCGATTATTAAAAAACTTAATGTCTGTACTCGAAACTTTCTATGGTCGGGCTCAATCTCTAGCAGAAAGATTGTCACAGTGGCTTGGTGCGAAGTATGTAAAAGTTTGGCTGATAGTGGTTTGGATGTGAGAGATCTCAAGCTCTCTAATAGAGCTTTCCCTAAAAAAAATGTATATATAAATAAAAGAGCATAGGACATTGTAATGCCCTTAAAAAAAAAAAAAAAAAAAAAAAACTAACTAGGATGTTTAGTTAGTCATATTTAGATATTTGCTTAAATTAGTAAGTTTAATTAAAAACTAACGAAGTTCAAGTGTTTTTGCAGTGTAGGGCGCGATATCCAATGCCGAATAATTGATGTGTAAGGACTATTTATAAGATTAAAAAAAAAATGAATTAATGAATTAGTAACTAGTAATAATAGTAAAAATAATAAAGCATGATAGTTGTCTAAAATTGTATAAATTGACTATGTAATAGTTATAATTAGTATATTTTTATGTATTTGTTTATGTATATTATTATATTATTGGGTATAATTAATATAATGTTTTTACATAGATTTTTCTTTAAAAAATATGCAGCTTTATATTTTTGGTAACTGTTGCACAGTTTATTTTGAAAAATAGGTTTGCTTCCGCATTTTGTATTATGTTTATAAGAATGACATGAATGAAATTAGCGCTCATTTGCTTAACTAGATAGGTTATAACGTTAAATACGTTGTTAAGTACGTGGGTGTTCACAGTTTGGTATCAGAGCAAGGGTTTGAAGCGTTTCTGAAGACATTGAAGGCATATGAACATTTCAAGGCAGCAATTCAATCAACAAATAGGTTGTGTGTCATTTTTTTTAAGAATAGAAGAGAAGAAAATTGATATGCATGTTATATGTTCTCGTTATTTGTTTACCAAGTAGTTTAAATTAAATTGAGCATTTTATTTAGCAATAGTTCAAAAAGGTTGGATATGGAAAAATTTTACAGGAAATAGGGAAAATGCCTCCTCGAAGGAGAAACTTGAATGCTCTGGGGGAGCCAGCTCAACAACCAGATCCAGCTCCAGCTCCGGCTGTAGATATGAATCAGATATTGACAAATCTCACTGGTTTGGTCGAGAGACAAGCTGGACAGATAGACCGCCTGATAGAGCAAAGGAACAATCAAAACCAACCACCACCGCCACAAGTTCCTGAAAATGCTACCATTTGTGAGAAGTTTATGAAGCTGCATCCGAAGGAGTTTAATGGAGAGACCGATCCGATGGTAGCTGAAGAATGGATAAAATCACTTGAGTGCATATTTAATTATATGAGGCTCGGTGATGCTGATAAGGTTTCGTGTGCGGTATATATGCTGAAGAATGATGCTAGAATTTGGTGGGAGGTAACTCAAGTAGCTGTGGCGGGTGAGCAACTTACATGGGAAAGGTTCAAAACAGTCTTTTATGACAAGTATTTCACTGCTGATACTAAAGCTGAGAAAGTCTCACAATTCTTCAATTTGAGACAGGAAGGAATGTCAGTCAGTGACTACGTAAGAAAATTTGAATCTCTTTGTCGGTTCGTCCCTTTTATTGCCAATGATCAAGCAGAAAAAGTGAACCGTTTTCTGAGTGGATTAATTCCAGAAATAAAAAGGGATGTCCGCATGTCCGAGGCAACAGAGTTCAACAAAGTGGTTGATAAAGCACTGTTAGCGGAGCTAGACGAGAAGAATATTGAGAAGCGGAAGGAGTTAAAGAGACCCGCTTTTACCCCAAGAAATCTAGGACAATGGAGATCGTTTGATAAGAAGAAGGGAGAGCAAAAGCAAGAAAACAAACGTCCTAAGTTCACAGCTACTCCAACGCCAGAGAAACCTAAATGCCCAACTTGTCAGAAGAACCACTTGGGGAAGTGTTTCATGGGTACAAATCTATGTTACAAATGTGGAAAACCGGGACATTATGTGAAGGATTGTCCTACGCTTCAAGAGGAGCAAAAGAAGGTTCCGGGGCGCGTCTTTGCAATGACTCGTGAAGAAGCTGAAACCAATCCAACAGTTGTTTCAGGTAATATTCTTATTCAGGGTAAATTAGCACATGTGTTGATAGATTCAGGAGCTACTCACTCTTTTATATCACAAAATTTTGTGAGAAAACTGGGCATACCATCTGAGAGATTAAAAGATGAGTATAATGTTTTAGTTCCTTCTGGAGATGTGTTAAATTCAGATCAGATGATTAGAGCTTGTCAGATACAAATAGATGGAGCAGTACTTTATGCAGATTTAATAGTCCTTGAAATGAAAGATTTTCAAGTAATTTTAGGAATGGATTGGTTAGCTAAATACTGCGCCACCATAGACTGTAAGAAGAAAATAGTTCGATTCCATCCACCTGGGCAGGAGGAATTTGTGTTCCGAAGTAGTTCCGAAAAGAAGACTTGTCCTATAATTTCAACAATGAAGGCTATGAAGATGATCAATAAAGGTTGTGTTGCTTACTTGGCTTGTGTTGTGGATACCTCAATCGAGCAAAAGTCAAAACCAGAAGATATACCAGTGGTGAACGAATTTCTGGATGTATTTCCTGAAGATTTACCAGGTTTACCGCCGGATAGAGAAATAGAGTTTATTATTGATCTACTCCCTGGTACAGCTCCAATTTCTAAAGCTCCATACCGAATGGCACCATCTGAACTGAAGGAGTTAAAAGTCCAATTGCAAGAATTGTTGGAGAAGGATTTTATTAGGCCGAGTTTTTCCCCATGGGGTGCACCTGTATTGTTTGTGAAGAAAAAGGATGGTACTCTTAGGCTTTGCATCGATTATAGGGAGCTCAATAAGGTGACTATTAAAAATAAATACCCTTTGCCTAGAATAGACGATCTCTTCGATCAGCTTCAAGGAGCTTCTGTATTTTCGAAGATTGATCTGAGATCTGGGTATCATCAATTGAAGATAAAGAAGGAAGAGATACACAAAACGGCTTTTAGAACTAGATACGGACACTATGAATTTCTGGTTATGCCGTTTGGTTTAACAAATGCACCTGCGGCCTTTATGGATCTGATGAATCGAATCTTCAAGAACTTTCTGGATCAGTTTGTGATTGTATTCATCGATGATATTCTAGTCTATTCTCGATCTAAAGAAGAACACGAGGAGCACTTGAGAATAGTCTTGCAAACGCTCAGGAAAAATCGCCTATATGCCAAATTCAAGAAATGTGAATTTTGGCTTGAACAAGTGGCGTTCTTAGGGCATGTAATTTCCAAGAAGGGTATTTCAGTGGACCCTGGAAAGATAGAGGCAGTAAGTGATTGGCCTAGACCAACTAATGTTCATGAAGTGAGGAGTTTCTTAGGCCTTGCTGGATATTACCGAAGATTTGTTGAAGGTTTTTCTAAAATAGCCTCTTCTTTGACCATGTTAACAAGGAAAAATGTAAAGTTTCAGTGGAGTGATGCTTGTGAGAAAAGCTTTCAAGAATTAAAGCGGAGGTTAGTGACGGCACCCGTACTCACTATACCATCTGGGTCAGGGGGATTTGTAGTTTACAGTGATGCATCTAAGAGTGGTCTTGGCTGTGTTCTGATGCAACATGGGAAAGTGGTAGCGTATGCCTCTAGACAATTAAAAGAATATGAAAAGAATTATCCTACCCATGATTTAGAGCTTGCTGCAGTTGTTTTTGCTCTAAAAATATGGAGACATTATCTTTATGGCGAGAAGTGTGAAATTTTCACTGATCACAAGAGTTTAAAGTACATTTTCACACAGAAAGAATTGAATATGAGGCAGCGCAGATGGTTGGAATTGGTTAAGGATTATGATTTTGCTATCAATTACCATCCTGGTAAAGCCAATGTGGTTGCTGATGCTTTAAGTAGGAAATCATCAGTTTCAGCTTTGCGAATCATTCCGAAGTCAATATTATTGGATTTGCAAAGATTAGAAATTGAGATTGTGCCAAGAGGAGAAACAGCCAGACTATCAGCGCTTGTAGTGCAACCTACCTTGATGGAAAGAATTGTGAAAGGCCAAGCAGTCGATGAATTTCTAAAGGAAAAGAAGGATGAGATCCAGAAAGGAAAGATCACTGACTTTTATATTTCTGATGACGGAAGCTTGAGGTACCGAGGTAGATTATGTGTACCTGAAAATGAAGGAATAAAGAGAGATATCTTGGCTGAAGCACATTCAACTCCCTATTCAATTCACCCTGGGAGCACGAAAATGTATAGAGACCTTAAGAAGCATTACTGGTGGCAAAATATGAAGAAGAATGTAGCAGAATTTGTTGCTCAATGCCTAACTTGTCAGCAAGTCAAAGCAGAACATCAGAGGCCAGCCGGCTTATTAACTCCACTGTTAGTTCCAGAATGGAAATGGGAGCATATCTCTATGGACTTTATAGTTGGTCTTCCTAGAGTTCTAAAGGGTTTTGATTCCATATGGGTAATTGTGGATAGACTCACTAAATCTGCACATTTTCTGCCTGTGAAATCCACTTACACTATGGATCAATATGCACAACTATATGTCCAAGAGATTGTTAGACTGCATGGCGTTCCAAATGCTATAGTTTCAGACAGAGATCCCAAGTTTACGTCTGCTTTCTGGACTAGTTTGCATAGAGCTATGGGAACTAGATTAGCCTTCAGTACAGCTTATCATCCCCAGAGTGATGGTCAGACTGAAAGAGTAATCCAGATTCTCGAAGACATGCTTAGGGCTTGTGTACTTGACTTTAAAGGAAGTTGGGATAAGTATTTAGCCTTGGCAGAATTTACTTATAACAATAGTTACCAGACAACTATTGGAATGGCACCTTACGAAGCGCTTTACGGAAGGAAATGTAGATCTCCTATTCACTGGGATGAAGTTGGTGAAAGAAAGCTGATAGGCCCAGAACTTGTCCAGCAAACAGCAGAAGTGGTGGAGAAAATTCGTCAAAGAATGAAAACAGCGCAAAGTAGACAGAAAAGTTATGCAGATAAAAGAAGACGGAGATTGGAATTCAATGTTGGAGATCATGTTTTTCTCAAAATAGCTCCAATGAAAGGTGTGATGAGATTTGGAAAGAAAGGAAAGCTCAATCCAAGGTTTATTGGACCCTTTGAAATTCTTGAGAAAATTGGAGACGTAGCTTACAGATTAGCCCTTCCTCCAGAATTGTCCAATGTTCACAATGTCTTTCACGTATCTATGCTGAGGAAGTATGTTTCAGATATTTCTCATATTCTCAAGTACAAACCTTTGGATTTGAGCCCTGATCTAGCATATGAAGAACGACCCGTACAGATCCTTGATAAGAAGGAAAAAGAACTAAGGACAAAGAAGATTTCGCTAGTGAAAGTGCTATGGAGAAATCACTCAATCGAGGAAGCTACGTGGGAAAGGGAAGAAGAGATTAGGAACAAATATCCACACCTTTTCGGTATGTCAAATTTCGAGGTCGAAATTTTATAAGGAGGGAGGAAATTGTAATGCCCTTAAAAAAAAAAAAAAAAAAAAACTAACTAGGATGTTTAGTTAGTCATATTTAGATATTTGCTTAAATTAGTAAGTTTAATTAAAAACTAACGAAGTTCAAGTGTTTTTGCAGTGTAGGGCGCGATATCCAATGCCGAATAATTGATGTGTAAGGACTATTTATAAGATTAAAAAAAAATGAATTAATGAATTAGTAACTAGTAATAATAGTAAAAATAATAAAGCATGATAGTTGTCTAAAATTGTATAAATTGACTATGTAATAGTTATAATTAGTATATTTTTATGTATTTGTTTATGTATATTATTATATTATTGGGTATAATTAATATAATGTTTTTACATAGATTTTTCTTTAAAAAAAAAAAAAAAAAGTAATTAAAAGCTCAACCCCTAAAGCCCACAACAATTTTAAGTCGGCAACAGCTTACAAATTCCATCCTCTATATATATGATATATGTAGTTTAAAAAAAAAAAAAAAAAAAAATCGACAAACCCAAGCTTACCGAAAACCATATCAACCCAAAGCCCAAGCCCACTTCTTCTTCAAAAGTCCAGTCCATGCCAAAAAGTCCAGCCCATGCCAAATGAGTATAAATCCCCTTCTCCCTTCCTTCGGTGATACAAAGCAACGATTAAAAAAAAAAAAAAATAGAGTGAACGAAATAGAGCAGAGACGAGGGAAAGAAAGAAACGGCAAAGTGAAGATCAAAAACCATCTTTTCATCTAAACTTAATCCTCTTCAATTAGAAGCTTTCAAACAGAGGATTTAATTTGACAGTTTAGGTAAGTTAAAAACTTCCTTAAATTTATTTTTGGGGCAAAAAGTTAGGCTTTGATATAAAACCCTAAATTGGCCTAATTGAATTTTCTTTTAATTTTTGGAGTAAAAATCATGTTTTAATTATGTTTTATGTTTAGTTTACTATATATTAAGCTTGAAATTAAGTGATTAGGGTTTTGCCCTAATATTTGTCTATGATTAGAACTTTATAAAAATAGTCATTGTTTTGTATATTTAGACTTGTAAAGTGGATTATTACTTTGTTATGTGTTATGAAAAGTTGAGATTGCTAGGTAAAAATAAAATAAAATTAAAATACAATAATAATGTCGTAAAAATTTCAAATAAGATTATTTTCCAATATTAGTGTTATAATTAAATTCTAACGTTATAAAAGCGAATTGTCTGACATTGTGAAGTTGACAAGCACATCAATTGCTTGGGCAAGGATATTGATCCTCTACACTGGTCTGTTGATCTCTAAGAGGTAAGTAGAAATCTTACTTTTTCAAAACCATCACAGGAAGCAATAATACTTGTTATGTGCTCTATGTGCTTGAATGAACTATGTGATAGATTGTGATTCTGTGGTTCATGAATATGGTTTCAAAATAGAAAAAGAAAGGTTATTGTACTCTTGTTTTGACACTTAAGATATAAGTATCAGTTTTGGTTTGATATCTGGGTAGGCAAGGGACGCGGGGGACCGGCGGACCCAATCATGGTGGTCAAATCCCTTGAGGTGTAAAAGCCAAGACAGGGTAGCCACAATTCTTGTAAAGGGAAGGTGAATTCCTCTTGGCACGAGGTTTCTAAGAGGGATGAACTTTCATAAATTCTGGCCCGTACAGAACAGGTTCCGAAAACTCACGGCCTATCGGATGTTAAGCTGAGATTTATACTTAAATGGGGCCCAAATAATTTAAATGAAATGATTAATGTTTTATGCTAAGAAAATGAGTACAATAACAATAATGAATCTTTTATGTGTTTTTATTTTCTTCAAAAATGAAAGTTTCTACTTACTGAGCGTTAGCTCATATAGTTTCTTGTGATGCAGATAATGAATCTATTGAGCAATAGGAGTTGGTTGAACTGCCGCCCGTTTGCCTTCAGAATGTTCATATGCCAAGAAAAGAAGATCGTGTAGTATAATTTTTGAGAATCTAGTTATATTATGATGTGTGTATGCTGTTTTAAGTAGAATATGGTTTGAAATTTGCTTACACATATTTTGTAAAATATGCAGCTTTATATTTTTGGTAACTGTTGCACAGTTTATTTTGAAAAATAGGTTTGCTTCCGCATTTTGTATTACGTTTATAAGAATGACATGAATGAAATTAGCGCTCATTTGCTTAACTAGATAGGTTATAACGTTAAATACGTTGTTAAGTACGTGGGTGT
Source organism: Boehmeria nivea var. tenacissima (assembly GCA_018132145.1). Taxonomy (NCBI): domain Eukaryota; kingdom Viridiplantae; phylum Streptophyta; class Magnoliopsida; order Rosales; family Urticaceae; genus Boehmeria; species Boehmeria nivea. The sequence continues at coordinate 2,738,775 of CM030882.1, read as the reverse complement.
CACAGACATCTTGTCTTGAAACAATTGGACGACGAAGTTTCTTAAAATTCGCTTCATTGGAAAGAATGGGTTGCCGAAACATTGCTCTAATTCCTCATAATAGCTGACTTTGAGAAGAGTTTTGGTTTAGCTCTTGGATGAAGTTAGAAGGCTTCCTCGGTGCCGCCCCGACGGGATTTTTTGCCAAACCTACATCCTAGTCTTGTACTAATTGAGTAGTTTCCTCTAATTACTTCAACTCCATGCTCAGTAGGGAATTTTATGCAAAAGTGCTACATAGAAGTAACAGCCTTAAACGAGGCTAGGGATTGTCCCCTTATAATAGCATTATAAGTCATTTTGCCCTTGACCACCATAAGATATATAGCCATCACGGCTAACTCTTAGAGAGCATCACTGAAAATGATGACCAGTAGCACGATTCGCCCCTTGGTGACAAGAATATCTCTAATAAACCCTCATTTCCACGAAAGTATTATATTATAAGAAGTCGATCGAACTCCTATTATCCACAAGGCAAAGATATACATGATGATTCTCATTTGTTGCTTTGATCACGAGAGGATCATGACGTGGGAAGTTCACCGTTTTGGTGTCGAGATTCGGAGAATCTGATCATATTATCATCCGTCTTCTTCGGGTTGTCACCCTCTTGAATAATGTTGTGTATTCTCTTAAAATATAGTACTACTACGCTATACATTTAAAAAAAATGTTGAATTAATGGTGGTAGCACCCGTTACTCGCCTCCAAGGACAAAAATATTGGTATCGAAAAAAATATCAATGTCTTAGACCTACGAAAGTATAAGAGATGAGATCGGTATCGGTTGAAATATCGATAAAAAATATGAAAATTAATTTCTTTTATTAATAAATAAACAGACTCGACGATCGCGTCATCGTAGTCCGAAGAGTAAACGTCACTCTTAAGCAACCATGCCCGCGGAGCAAATTTCAGAAATGGGGTGTTGAACCTACGCGGGGTACAATACCTGCAAAAGAGTTGTGACATGTAACGAGGTCGGATTCAACGACCCATTAATCTCGATAAAGTTAATCTCATACTTTATTCTAATTTCACTCAAGTTCACAACTCTCTGACTTAGCATATAAAAATACGTGTACACACGATTCGTATCCAGACCCCTTACGGGTCGTTCTAGAACTTATTCACAATCTAGACCTCTTACGGGTCATTATAGAATTTAATACACATTTATACCCGTTCGCGGGTCGTTCTAGAACTTTATACACATCTAGACCCATTCTCGGGTCGTTCTAGAACTTTATACAAATCTAGACCCTTTCTCGGGTCGTTCTAGAACTATAAGCATTTTAGACCTCTTAGGGGTCGATCTGAAACTTCTCACGACCAGTGGTTCCGTCGGACTGTTTCGGATTGATTGCGCAATCATCCCACCGGGTTAGTTCGGGACATGCTATGAATTTTAGCCCCTCGGACCGTCCCGATATTCTTTATGCTTATGAGGACTCATCCTCCTTGGGCCTCTCTGCCCATTCCGAAACCTTTTACGGCCAGTGACCCCGTCGGGTCGTTTCGGAATTCATTATTGCACTTTACCCCGTCGGGCCGATTCGGATCGTCAAATCATAAGCTGTGGGGAGGGCCAAGGCTCTCCTCCCAAAGGCCCCTTCGGGCCGTTCTGAAAGGTGGTTCGTTGACCTCCGCGAGGTCCCTCAGGTCGCTCCGAAATCTGTCATACACGATCCCGTCGGGCTATTTCGGAACCAAATCATGATTGCGGCCCCGTCGGGCCCCACTCAAATTATCAAAGTAATGCGACAGAGGAAGGTCGTCCGCCGACCTCCCTAAGGCCTCTCGGGCCGTCCCGAAACGTAATCAGTGGCCCCGTCGGGCTATTTCGGAACCGATCATGACTTGCGGCTCCGTCGGGCCCTACCCGTGTACATACATTGCTTCCGCTCTCCTTGTCTTGTCTTAGAGTTTTCTCCTTGACCTGCAATAAAGTCTCAACAACAACAGCAACAGTTTTATGTCTGTAGTCTCATACCCACTGACAGATAAGTCATACTAACACATATACACACACAAACAGACACACACACCCTGCACAATAACCTGAACCACGAAGTTGAATAGTTTTATGTCTGTGGTCCCATACCCACAGACAGATAAACATATAAATTTACACGCGTACCAATACACACCTAGAAAAACACAACATATCATAAACAAACCTACAGTCCCATACCTGTAGGCTTGTTGCACAAACAAGACGAACATATTCAAGAGCCCGTATTCACGTATTTGGCTACTATGGAGATCAACATAGTTTAACAGCCATAAACTGAGAAGCATGGTATGCTTAAGACAATCTCAACACATGCACAATATATTCAAGCATGGTAAAGTTCACTCGTGCCACAGTGAAGATCTACTTACTTGGGGTCCTAAGCATCTTGCCTCCGTCCTCGCGGCTCTCTCCTAGTGGCGTCCTCCCTTGAAACTCGTCGTGCGACAAATCTGTCCAACATGCGAGTAAGAGGGTCAAAAGCCACTTTCCACTAGAAATTAATCAAAGAATCGAAGTATCATCGTCCCGTTCGTCAGTGACTTAGTTTTATCCATCAACCCAAGGCCAACAAGTATATTGTTTGCTTTAATTAGGCGAGAAATAAATTCTGTAATCTAATTAGTTTCCGGCTTAGTTTTACTAAGCATCTAAATTTCGAGCCGAAAATCCGGCATAGTTTCCCCTGTTTTTCGAATATCCCGGCCGAAGCCTTTACCTAATTTCAACCCAACACCGAACTAATTTCGGTCACAATCCATCACAACAACCACGCAGAATAATTTTCACAATAATAATCTCAAAACATAGTCATATTTCAACACCGAACCTCAGTGGCTCGGATTCCACACAAAATAAAATAATAGGCGTCTAAGCTAATTACAAAAGTCACATAACATGTCATCGAGTCTTAATGCTTGGATCTTGTTTCCAACCGCCCGCTTATACCTTTGGAAAAAAAATGGCAGTGAATGGTCGAGCGTTCGAACTTGCGTTGCTGATGATCCTGCGTAATGCACGAGAATAAAAGGATTCGAATCAAGTGTTGAACTTAAACAAAAGCAAGAAGCGAAGCGCTCGGACCCGCGTCTCGATCCAACACCTCGTTTATAATCAAAGGGTATAATTAATAAAATACAACCCGACACGATTGGGTAAAAAGTTGGGTAAACCCGCACATCAATATGCAAAATTTTCTCTTTTATCCTTATATATATATAACAAAACTCGAATCCCACGAAGGGAAAAACCTTTTTAGAATTTCTCAAACTAGAAAATCCCAAACCTCATGCTAACTCATACTTTAGTTAAACATCTTTTGATTATTTTTATAACAACGATAGAACAATCACCCGAAAAGCAACTCTATACGATTGCTAATTTCTCGAGCTGTATTCTCCAAAACGACACTACTTCACGAATTTTATAGTTTCAAAACGACACTAAGACACGAGAATTTACAATGCCCAAAACTATCAAAATATCAAGTTCAATGTGATTGCAAAACACACAAAATTTCAAACTCGCATATGATTTCTCCATTAAACAATATGTTAAATTTCGTACATTCACAACTCCACCAAAAATCAGATTTTCCAAAACAATAATATTGCCAAAAATATTAATCTCTTGCGAGTATAAATTTCACCATTAGAGAAATAAGACCAAACAATAATTATTTTATAAATTTCAACAACCACACAATAATTAACCGTTAAGCTGAAACTCACACCATCTCAAATCAATTCTATCGCGAATGGCCAAAATAACACACTAAGCGGCACAAATTTACGATCTTCACCATACAGAAACACTGGAAAAATAGGTCGAGCTAGACTCAACTACGAAATATTAATCAATTTTATCCACAATAGTACGACCAACATACTCAAACTAATTTTTATTCACAAACCACAACATAACACCGATTCCGACATAACGATTCACCAAAATCAAGCAGCAAACAAGCTAGAACACGAGGCTCACCGACTCGAGCAAGAATGGCTCAAGGAGGCACATTGCGGTGCAGAGGCAAGCTTGACAAAGCATGGGAGGGGCTGGCAGGCGTCGTGCAACAGCGGCTGGTGCTATGGTGGCGAACAACAGGTGAAGTTCGCGCGAGGGAGCTTGGGCTCGGGGCTATGGTGGCCAACGATGGGCGGAGTTCGGGCTCAGTGCTGGCCGTGATGGAGTGGGCGCCGCCGTGGCCGCGCGGCTGTGCGAGGGGTGAATCCGGCGAGGCGGCGTTTGGGTAGAGCCAGACCGGCGCCGGCAAAGCGCGTAGAGGCCGGGCAAACTTAGGCTGAGTGCGCACGGGCCAGAGCAGCGTCGGGCTGAGCGTGCACGGCGAGGCGAGGGCCGCGCGCAGAGCCGACGGTTGCTGGGCTCGCGCGAGAAGAGCTGGGCGAGGCTAGAGGCGCGCGGGGTTGCCGAGACGGGGCCGAGAAAGGCCGGGCGAGGCGAGGCGCGACACGCTAGGGTGCGCCGGCGGCTGGGCGGCGTTGACGGGGAGGCCGCGATGGGACGCGGGGTTGGGCTCGCGTGAGGAGGGCGTGCGCCGGCGCGGAGAGAGGGACGCGCAGACGGTGCGCAGCTGACTGGGGCGGAGGAGGCTGGCCGGAGCTGGGGAGGGCAGCGGCGGCTGCGTGAGTGAGGGGCAGAGGGGAAGGGGGTGACGGCGTGGGAGAGAGGGAGAAGAAAGAGGAATGGATGATAAAGCCCTACTCAAAAGAAATTTGGTTTATTTATTATTTTTTAGCATAAATTCATTAAATAAAAGACATATTTCCAAAAATTATGAAAATACACAACTTGGCTCAACTAGTGAAATTAGGAATTTTAAAATCAATTTCAGATTCAAATTGAATTCTTAACAAGCTTTTTTTTTTTTAAATTCCAACACATCAAATTAACATTATTTGCACTGTCATTTTTATATCGTCCAAGTTGGCCAGATTTAACGAAACTAGTCACTTCTCTAAAAATAATTGAAATCAAGATAATGTCTCAAGAAATTTCTCTCAGAAATATAAATTAAATACTTTTTGATGTGGTCCAGTTTCAGGTCATTACAATCCTACCCCCTTACAAAAGTTTCGTCCTCGAAACTTAGAGCAAGTGTGGATATTTCTTTCTAAAACACATGACTCCCTTGAACATGTGGTCACCCTCCTTTAACTCCAAGGGTCGGAGGCAAACATCCGCGTAGCTCTGTCTATTCTAAGCATGAAGATGAGCAATCTGCATAAGGCTTTGAAACTCTTCGATGGCCGTAAACGAAAGCTGTGGCTCAAAGTATCCGTTACCTAGTTAGATTCTTCTTAGGCAATAATGAACACCACCGCTATAGTGTTTAACCAGCTTTTCATGTAGGCTCTACGTTGCGGCTAGCAATCACTATAAATCACGTAAAGGCGGTGATTCGAATTCTTTAAGAAAAACAAGACTGTGGCAAGTTTGAGTTTGTGAATAGGGTAACAGGTCTCATAATAATTGATGTACGTCGACGTATAAGCTACTACTTTCTCGTGTTACAACAATATTGCACTTAATCCTTGATTCGAAGCATCGTAATAAAGCTTAAATTTAGTGGTTCCCATGGGAATTGTCAACACTGGGGTAGTTGTAAGACGCTCCTTGAGCTCTTGAAAGCTCTCTATACACTCCGGAGTCTAGGAAAACTTAATATTCTTTCGAGTGAGACGAGTTAAGGGTAGAGCAAGTTTGGAGAAACCCTCTTCAAATCGCCTATAATACTCGGTTAAGCCCAAGAAACTACGAAGCATGGTGGGTAGTTTCTATGAACTCACCGCTTCTATTTCTGATAGATCCACCAAAATTCCTTCCGTAGACACCATGTGACCGAGAAATGAGACGTTTCCAGTGAAAACTTACACCTTTGAGCTTCGTACAAGGCTTCCTCTCGACTACTCTCTGCACAAAGGCTTATTCATACTTCTCATGCTCTTCTATTGTTTTCAACTAGACAGGAATATCATCGCTGAAGGCTATAACGAACCTGTCGATATAGTATTCGAGAACACATTTCGTTAAGGCCGTAATACGACTGGGGTATTGGTGAGTCCAAAGAACATTACCAAGGGTTCACCGTGTTCGCAACCGGTACGGAAGGCGGACTTGGGCAAATATTCATCGTGCCTTTAGCTAGAGATGGCCCAACCGTAAGTCTCTACCTCAAGAATCGGTACGTTAGACCTCTACTATCCTACGTTGTGAGGGATTGCGCAGCTTACCCTGTCTTGCCCTACTCTTGGCTCAAGGGGTTGTGACTGCCGCAATCACCCTCCATTTCTATCATAGAGTACCGAGGCTCCCAACGGCGAGTGACTGGGTCTTATAAAACTCTTGTTAAACAGCTCCTCCAGTTGAATTTCAACCCATTTAATCCCATAGGGATTGCACAATACGACACCGTCGACAGTATGGTGGTACTCGATAATAACTCAATGATGGGCTCAATCTTGAGGTTGGGAGGTAATCCCAAAAGGTCTTTGGAAAGGACGTGGACGAAATTCCTACGCTCGGGATATCCGGAGCTTGACGCATGTCCTCTTGGGACAGGTCCTAATGCGAGCGCGGAACCCTTGACAGTCCTCATCAATCACCCTTCGTAATCGACGAACTGAGATGACGGGTATGGCTAACCCCATCGATGACTCCTTAAGCTTGGAGCTCTCCGTTCTAAGGGTTGGAAATGGTACGTTATTCCCTCCACGATTAGTCACCGAATGATATCCGAGTTCTCATTCTATGCTTACAATGTCATCAAAATTTCTCATCCCGAGGAAAAGGAAATCTATTAATAACTAACATCCATTAGGTACACCCAACTAATAGAAACAGTAATACAACATATATAACCATCCAAAGATACTTATCACAAAACACAGTAAGGTTTAAATAGTTGAATCAACACAACGCATTAGAAAAGGGCAATTCGTATAATTCAAGATTTGAAAATTATCAAGAAATAAGCAAACCAGGCTTTCGAGAAGCTTGGATCTCTCCCACAAGAGCTGAGTTCTGACCCAAATGACCAATACGCTTACAGCATAACCCCTATATTACAAACATCCTCGTAATCTAATTAACTAATCACATTACTTGACACGTAATTCACACGCCAACCACTCACATCACACACCACTAGACTTATTAATATAAGTTTTACTACACGTCAACACTTCTATTTCCTCTATTCTTACGCCTTGCATACGTGAAGTGAACCGGTTGCCTAATAAACTCTTAAAATCAAAGCCGCGACTCTGTGGCCTCATCCGTCGGGGTGAGACCCTCGAACGATTTAGCTAACACGTCAGTTGTCTAAGTTAACCTCTTGACAACGCCCTCTGCAATTAAAGTGAACGCCTTAGAGCCTACTAGCGCCAACGTAGTAGTGCAGGCAGGCTCGATGTGGGTCCCGCCTAAGCATGCTGAATGAACCTTTAATCTCTTTTTAAGCATTGTTTCCCACGCTTCCGCTGCGCCACCCTGATAATCATCAAAATTGTGCACGATATTCTCTCGTCCAAAATTTGTGCATCCTGTGAAAAATAGAAAGTTTAGGCTTATCTTCTCGGGTACGAAGGAATTTGAACGCCATCTAAGGATAGAGTACATAAAACCCATCGTACAGTGCTTTTAAATTCATTTATGACTCTAGCGCCTTTTCCTATCCTTGAGCAGAGGTCGGTGGCCGTGGCAGTGTAGGAAAATACTCACACTTTTAGTATTCAAGCGAGTTTTGTTTTTTTTGTTTTTTTTGCGTTGCAATTAAATCTATGGTCTTACGACTGCACGAACCTTAGACCGCTGCTCTTGACGGGACTGGCCTTAGGATGACTACTTAGAAAAGGGGGGGCAGTTGATGGCCAGATATGCACATCGTCATCCAATTATGTAAAAAGAGCCTATTATATAAAGATTTAAACAAAAGAAGAGACGCACGCACTCATCGACTGCAGCCTAGTCAGCGTTTTCATTAGCATCCTCGCCTGTGGGATCATTTGCTATTTGCTAGTCTTTAATGGCCTTCATTTCATGTAGGGTCAGCAGTAACGTTCTTCAAACAACTATGGCGGCCGTCAACTAGAGATGCGTATCCTTTGAGAATGCTGATAGTGAATCACGACTTACGGTCATTGGCCCTACTCGAAGGTAGTAGGGCTAGTGGCGGATAACTAGTTTGAACAACTGCATCATTGGATGATTAGCTCGAGCCCTAAGACTCGGCTTATTTCTCTAATCACGCCTCAATCGTCTTATTAGAGTACACCTGCAATTAACTTTACTAAATTAACATCTCATTGCACGTGAAGCAGAACTAAGGGTTACTCACAATGGCGACAACGGAGGAATCACGCTTGTGCATACGGGGTTGTCTACAGGACCGGCTAAACCATGGCTCTGATACCAACTTTGTAACGACCCAAAACTCAAAACGATATTTTAGTACCCAAAAATACGGAAAAATTTGAACTTTTAAAATTAAGTTACAAAACCAAGCTTTTAATATTAAACATGAGGTTCACTAATCCTCATCATAACCAAAATATATATAATTTTAACATTTCCAAAATATGCGGAATTTAAAACTTTTCTTTGCCAACGATTAGCCAGTAGCCCACTTAAGATCTTACAGGTCGGTCCCGTCTACACTCGCTGTTCCCATCATTGTCGCCTCGCCCCTTTTGATTTCGTTTCAAGATGCCTGCGACACGAGCACACTAGTGAGCTAATAGCCCAGTAAGTAGATAGATAAATAGGTTGCTAAGTCTGCAGGTAATAAACAATCACGAGATATTACAACACTATAATTTAACAACAGGACGGACTCGACGATCGCGTCATCGTAGTCCGAAGAGTAAACGTCACTCTTAAGCAACCATGCCCGCGGAGCAGATTTCAGAAATGGGGCGTTGAACCTACGCGGGGTACAATACCTGCAAAAGAGTTGTGACATGTAACGAGATCGGATTCAACGACCCATTAATCTCGATAAAGTTAATCTCATACTTTATTCTAATTTCACTCAAGTTCACAACTCTCTGACTTAGCATATAAAAATACGTGTACACACGATTCGCATCCAGACCCCTTACGGGTCGTTCTAGAACTTATTCACAATCTAGACCTCTTACGGGTCATTATAGAATTTAATACACATTTATACCCGTTCGCGGGTCGTTCTAGAACTTATTCACAATCTAGACCTCTTACGGGTCATTATAGAATTTAATACACATTTATACCCGTTCGCGGGTCGTTCTAGAACTTTATACATAGACCCATTCTCGGGTCGTTCTAGAACTTTATACAAATCTAGACCCATTCTCAGGTCGTTCTAGAACTATAATCATTTTAGACCTCTTAGGGGTCGATCCGAAACTTCTCACGACCAGTGGTTCCGTCGGACTGTTTCGGATTGATTGCGCAATCATCCCACCGAGTTAGTTCGGGACATGCTACGAATTTTGGCCCCTTGGACCGTCCCGATATTCTTTATGCTTGTGAGGACTCATCCTCCTTGGGCCTCTCTGCCCATTCTGAAACTTTTTACGGCTAGTGACCCCGTCGGGTCGTTTTGGAATTCATTATTGCACTTTACCCCGTCGGGCCGATCCGGATCGTCAAATCATAAGCTGTGGGAAGGCCCATGGCTCTCCTCCCCAAGGCCCCTCGGGCCGTTCTGAAAGGTGGTTCGTTGACCTCCGCGAGGTGTTCGCTCGAAAACACACGCGAATTTGTAACCGCAAGTGCACGGGTCATTCAAGTAATACAGTGTACAGAAGAGTCCGAATATCGTCCCACGGAGAACAAATGCCTATATCTAATTACTACTATTAATAAAGAACTATTTTGTCTAGAAATCGAATTTAGATGAATGTTGTAAATTAAAATAAACAAAACAATTAAATTAAATTGACAAGAACTGAAATTGCTACGGATTCACTCAATTAACTAATTACTAGGGTCGATTGGCTTCCCTCGATACTTCCTCAACTCAATCAATTACTAACTCCTCACTACAATTTTCAGTTCTATACTAGTCTAAGAGATTATTAATTACGTCTCAGCTTTCGCTTATTGACCTAATTATGCATTTAACCCTAACTTACGCGTCCGTTTACTAGAATTAAATACAATCACGCTCAGCTCTTATAGTTCTAAATCGATCACCTCTCGGTCCTTATGATGTCTAAGTTGTGGTTCTTACTATTCCCGATTCAATTCAATTTCCTCTCTCGAGTTTAATTAAATTAAACCTAAATTCTTCTATTCAATCTTTCAATTGCAACAGAAAATAAAATAAACCAGCAAGAATCACAAGCATATAAACTGAATATTGCAGAAATTTATTACTTAAAATTAAAAAGAGTCTACATCGAGTTCAGCCAATCTCTCCTAGACAGAGAGATTTAGCCTCTCATAATTATGTACAGCAAATAATAAATTCTAGAGTTCATGAATAACATAGAATTAGAAGAGAAGAAGATACGAAGAGAATAAGAGTAAGAAAAACTCTGAAAATCGATGATCTTCGCGAATTCTTCAGCTCCGATGAACGCTCAATCTTCTTCTTCTTGTTCTCTTGAGTTTCTCCGTGTCAAGTGTTTCTTTTTCGTCCAAGTCTTCTCTTCGTCCAAACTGTGTTCTATTTATAGAGTACAAGGTTTGACCTAATTTTGGAGGAATTTCGGAACCTTTCGCGCTTGGAAAACGACGTCGTTCTGCTTCAGGAGGTCTGGCCGATCGATCGGCGCTTAACTTGCGATCGATCGGCGCTTACGCGTTCTCAGGAATTGTGGCTCCTGATGGATTGGCTTGAATTCCACGATCGATCGGCGTTCCCTCTGTGTGAGTTGCGTAGTTGCGCCGATCGATCGGCTAATGAGCCGCGATCGATCGGCATTCCTTCTGCCTTTTCGTTGCGTTTTTTGAAACTTCAGCCGATCGATCGGCTAATGAGCCGCGATCGATCGGCGATTCCTCTGCCTTTTGTGGCTCGTCATTGCAACTCTTGCCGATCGATCGGCATCTATGCCGCGATCGATCGGCGATGGCTCTGTCTTTGTCTTCCTGTTTTCCTTTGCTCCAAAATGTTCTGTTTTGTGTACTTTTTCACCTCGGTTTCCGTACATGTGCTTAAATCACCTGTACACTCACAAAACTCATTAAATAACATAAACTTGAGGAATTAAACAACAATTCAAGCCTGAATTTGTGATATATAAGTGAGTATTTTGCTCGCTTATCACACCCCCAAACTTGAATCATTGCTTGTCCTCAAGCAACAATGAAGCACAAATTTTAATTCTATGATGCATGACTCCTATCTTAAACATGAATGAATGAATGAATAAGTAATTGGATAAATGAATGAATGAATGAATAATCCTAAATGAAAACAAAGCAATATATGATTCTAACTTCAACATCCGGATTCTTTGTCGTGCATGGCATGTATAGTTCTCAGGGACATTTCACCGATTCCCTTGTGGTATCGAAGTCCTCATCCAACTAGAGCTTTTACAGATCAAGCTTACCTCGGAAATGGCCTTTCAAGTGTGTGTGTGACTCCTCTTTCATTCATCCGACTACTGCATGCTCAAGAAGACTTAACGGTTCATACCGAAGAGAATCACCATAAGCCCGACCCCGTCGCTAATCTCCACTAATATAGAACACAAGTAATTGAGGATCAAAAGGACTTTTCGGCTTGTAACATTGCGGCCTCGGCTAAGGTAGGTTGAAGGTTAATTTTAAGCTCGATGTTCACCTAGACCCATACCTTTACGGCAACACCACTGAATCTTTTTTTTTTCACCTTCTTTTCCTTTCAATTTTTCCACCCGATTACCAAAACACCAAACCACCCTTCTCCCAAACTTCGTTTTGACTACCCTTGTTAAATTAGAACATTGGATACATTTTTTTTATCCAATATTTTTATTGTTGATACGGGTAACGAAATTGGGTTTTAGGCTCTACATTGTTAACATAATCACTCTCCTTCATACAAAATTAAGCATTGCATTCTAGGTGAACAAGGGTGATTGTGGATAATGAAGGCTAGTGGGTGTGTAAATTTCACAGGTTGGTAAAATCTGAAATAAATGGTGGTTATAGGCTCAAAACTATGGGTGCAAAGGCATATTGTCCAAGGTGTGCTATTTAGGCTCAAACGGTCCAAATGATGGCCTTAATCATTTCCTCAAGTTCTTGTTACTAGGATTTCGCCTCGAAAAGCAACTAAGGTCGGGTTCTCGAGATCTCAAACAAGCATTATCAGAAAGAACTTCTATTGCATACATTCATCAGTCGAATTTCATGAGAAATATTACGTGCATGGAATGTGAAATAGCCACATCCTAAGTTTACTATCAATGTTATACTCAAAGAAGGGGAAAAACTTACGACACAACGCATGACTCGACTTCGTGCCAGTCCTCATCATCGACTTTGCACAAATAAAAGAAACACTAAAGACTTCGTTAGAATTCATACAATAGCCAAGTTTATTAACATGCATAAATGAAAACAAACTACATAAAAATAAACCTAATAACCTAAAAATAAAGTAAATGAAAATGAAAATTAAATAGTTCAACAATAATTAAAATACAACTAATAGAAAATAAGGATAGAAATGTGCCTCCTCTCGATCGGGTTGCTGCGGCCTTGCCATGCAATGGAAAGCACCCCCCGAAACTTGGAATAGACAGTGTCCTCACTGTCTCAAATAAGGCGGTAGAAGGGGGGCCTATTCGGGCCATGATTCCCACTCAACGTCGGGTCGGTCCGGGGACGGGCTGCGGTATGGCTGCAAGAGGTACTCGGAGAATGGCTCCCTCGGTTGGTGCTGCAGGTCCACCTCTAGGTTGTGCACATGCTGGGCGAGGTGGTACTGGCGTTGCTGCAAGTCGGACACACGGCGAAGGAGGCTAGCCTGACCCAACTGTAGAGACTCCTGACCCAACCGCAAAGTCTCGAACCCCTGAGTCATTAGCGCGGCAATGGAGTCGAGTGAATGGGGCTCTGGTGGTGGGGCACCGGAAGAAGAGCCCTCGCCGGGCTAGACTTGGCGACGCGACCTACGCGCTGCTTGGCAGCGCTCCCGTTCTTCATCAACCCCGGCGTTGATGTTTTGCGTCAGGATCATGTTCATGTGCCGAATACGCGGTGGGGCTGCGGGAGGTGGCGGTGGCGGAGGTTGGTTGGGGAAAGACACAAAGCCCATCCCGTCAGGGTCGGGGGTACCGCCGGGCCACTGTTCGAATCTCATTAAGCTGTCGTGGTTAAACTTCTTCGGCCCCAATGTCATCTCCTCATCGCTCATCGGCACACCGGCCTGGGCACACAAGTAGGTGATCAGAATCGGATGAGTGAGTGCCGCCGGGTGCTGCCCCAGATTCGCCCGATGGCAGATAGAGTCCTTGATGATCGTGGCGGCGTCGACGGAGCGGCCGGACCAGATGCAGTAGGCGAGGAGGGCGCGGTCTGTGGTAATCTCCGATCTCTAGGAGGTCGGCATAAGATTATGGCGGATGAGATGATACCATGCATGCGCGAAGCGGTTGAGAGTGTTGGCACGGATATGCAGTGGCTTGGTCGGGTTGGAGGCCGAATAAGACCAATGGGAGCCTGGGAAACCCATCTCCTGCAAAAGAGCCTCATAATCGGCACCCTCGTGTAATAAACGATGGAAATCGTCATCCGCGACCGTTGGGAGGTTGAGAACGCTCCGTAGGGTGGCCGAACTGAAGAACACGTCCTTTCCGCGAACCAACACGACATTGCCCGGTCTGTTGAAGTGTGCGTTGGCATAGAACTCCCGGACCACGACCAAATTGGCTGCGCAAGGTTGACCGCACAACCATTGCTAGCCGAGGCGGCGTATCTGAGCCTGCAGATGACCGTCGCTGGGCTCGGGCGCGAAGTCGCACTCTACGTGCGTTGGTTGGCCAGACTGCACAAAGTGCTTATAGAGTCGTTCTGCATCTGCATTGACAAAAACCTGAGAAAAGACCACGGCGGGTCGGCGCACCATCTCGGCCGGCACTCTAGTCTTTCTCTTAGCCATTACGGAGAAGTCGATAACTGAACGCAATAATCACAACACAGAACCGCACACGAACAAACCCGCAGCAACTAACAGCGAATCAAACCCACAAACACGACCACTGACAGAGCTAAAATATCCAATAAAGCACCAGAATCCCGACTCCAACCCCGCAGAACAATTGTAGCAGCAAGTAATCCAAATAAAGAACCACAACCCTACAAAGCGTGCCGACAACCAATGTCCACTGAGAAGAAAAGTGGCAAAACTCGAAAGAGCGAGAAGCAGCCGGTGGTGTAAGCGGTGATAGCGGCGCGTGGCGAGATCGAAAGCGCGGATGAGTGAGTGCGCGAGGACGGGAGGGCCGGCGCGAGGACGGAATGGCTGACCGGCATTCGCTACAGTGGCTGTGTGAGGGGCTCGCGACGAGTGCGACCGAGGACGGGGCGGCGCTCGAAACGGTGGCTGTGCGGCGTGGAGAGCACGGGGCGACGGCAGGCTAGGGCGCGGGGCAAGGGACTGGTTGGTGAGTGTTTATTTGGATGGGAAGATGGGCGCGAGATCGATCGGCGGGCTGTGAGAGAGAGAGAGAGAGGAACGATCGGCAAGAAGTAGAGGAACGATCGTGATTTTTGGGCGTTGAGTGTTTGTATTTTTGTGAGGGAGAAGGAGAATGGGAGGAAATATGGAGAAGTAGGGAAGTTTTTAAGATAAAAACCCTCGAAGAGGAGTGAAACGCACCGTTTCAGACGTTGTCGCGCCTTGCTGATCGATCGGCCCAAGTCTCGCGATCGATCGGCTGCCCTCAGTCCTCTATCGCGATCTATCGCAGCAGAAGAAGCCGATCGATCGGCTTCGTATTTGTCTGTCGCTAATGTCTTCTCGCGATCGATCGGCAATTTTCTCCCGACCGATCGGTGATGGCTCGGCCGTGGTGAAGGACGTGATGGAAAAGAGCCGCGATCGATCGCCCTTAGTTGTGCGATCGATCGGCGATGAATCTGTGTAGCCCTTTTTTTTTTTGCATCTGAAAAATCAAAAACAAAATTATTAGTAATCATTTCGAACTTTTAATTAGAAAATGAAAATAAAGCAATAAAAATGGAAATAAAATAAAAATAAAAAGAAACAAAACTTAAAAACGAAAACATAAAATACTGCTCGGGTTGCCTCCCGAGAAGCCGATCCGTTTAACGTCCATCTTGACACTGCATCTTCACTCGTTAGCAGAGGAATGTAATGACAGCCACTTGGCGAACTTCATTGCCCATATACGGTTTGAGTCGTTGACCGTTCACCTTGAAAGTCGCCCCGTCGTCGCTTTTTACTTCAACGGTACCATGGGGAAACACTTTAACCACTGTGAATGGTCCCGACCATCGGGACTTCAACTTACCTAGAAAGAGTTTAAGGCGTGAATTGAATAAAAGTACCTTAGCACCTTCTTCGAACTCCCGTCGGACTAAGTGTTTATCGTGCCATCGCTTTGTCTTTTCCTTGTAGAGACGAGCACTCTCATAAGCCTCAAGACACATCTCGTCAAGCTCGTTCAAGTCTAGAAGACGCTTTTCACCGGCGGATTTTAAATCGAAATTGAGCTTCTTGATTGCCCAATATGCCTTGTGTTCCAACTCCACTGGTAGATGGAAGGCCTTTCCAAACACCAACCGATACGGTGACATTCCTATAGGTGTCTTGAAAGCGGTTCGGTAGGCCCATAGTGCATCATCCAACTTTGTCGACCAATCTTTTCTGTTGGATAGTACCGTCTTCTCCAGGATCGATTTCACTTCTCTGTTAGACACTTCCGCTTGGCCATTTGCTTGAGGATGGTAGGCTAGTGTTTTCTTGTGCTTGATCCCATACTTTGTCATTGTGGCATCGAACACCTTGTTACAGAAGTGTGTTCCCTCATCACTAATAATAGCTCGGGGGGTACCGAATCGAGTAAAGATGTTCTTGGAAAGGAACTTCACCACCACCTTCGCATCATTCGTTGTTGTTGCTACCGCTTCCACCCACTTGGAGACGTAGTCCACGGCTAGCAAAATGTATAGATTCCCGAAGGAGGGAGGGAATGGTCCCATGAAATCAATACCCCAAACATCGAATATTTCAACTTCGAGAATGGAGGTTAATGGCATCTCATGTCGTCGGGATATGTTACCCGTCCATTGGCATCTATCACAACTCATAATAAAAGCATGGGCGTCTTTAAACAATGATGGCCAATAAAAACCAGACTGTAACACCTTATGAGCTATGCGAATGGCCCCGAAATGTCCTCCATATGGTGCAGAGTGGCAATGGTATAGGATGTCGAGGAACTCTTCTTCAGGAACACAACGACGGATGACTTTGTCAGAACACCGCCTGTTGGTATATAATTTGAACCAACGCCGTGATCCGTACCTCTAGTATGTGATACGGCAATGAATAGTGTGAATTTTGTAGGAAATAAGTACTCAATGAATTTTTTAAGTGGTTCGACCCTCCGACGGAGTAATAGTCTACGTCCACTGTGTTTTTGATATATTTTCGACTGAGAGTTTTACAGAGTAAGTTTTTCCAACCCCTTCCCCTTCAACTTTCCCGCCTTTTATATTCATCCGGCAAGAGAGAGAGAGGGAAGTGCATTAAATGCGCCCCACCTAATCTCCCTTAAATCAAGGGATTAGGTGGCCTTATCTTAATCGACCATACCCTGCCCGAAAATCAGGGGGTTGGTTACTAACTAATCACTTCACGTCATTTACCGATGAGGCCTCTACAGTGCCTGTCAGAGGGAGCTACCATCGGGATCATCTGGCTGTTGCTGTTTGCGCTTTACCCTTCGTCCGGGGTTCTCTCGCTTCGCAAAGAATCCCTCGAGCCTCTTGATCTATCGCGAGCATGACGTTAGCTGCAGGGTCCATAGGTTACCGAGCTTGGAGGATCTCCATCTCGCTGGTCTTCTCCGAGGACCTAGCTGTGTGTCGAATTATACCTTCGGGGTGGTGGTCGTCAACCTTCACTATGGCGTGGCGGTTTACTCGTCATGAGGAATCTTTCTCTAGAAGCTTCTCGCCTTCGGCGAAGGCTTTCTTGATGGGATATCCTCGGACGAAAATTAGCTAACAACATCTGCCCCCCAATCCCCGAGGACACGCGTCGTGTCCTCCGGGATTTCTTCCTGGGTACGATTCTCCACCGAAGAGCCGCGCCGTTTGAGTGACGGGCATTTAATGCTCTGACACACTTTTCGGGGAGTATACCTTTTGCCTTTCTCGGTAATATATGCTGACGTCAGGTAATAATTACCTCTTATCGAAATTCTTCCCAATCGTTAGATGTTGATGGGAATATTCTCATCCAACGGTTCATGAGCGAGCTCGAGGCCCGGAGATGAAATGTTGTGAAACGGAGAGGCGGAAGACGAAAAGACGCGAAGTGACTCCGCCCTTTTTGTCTTCTTCGCCTATAAATCTCTCCTTACTTCTATTTCTTCAAACTTTTGCTATCTTCGACATTTCTCTCTGAAAACTTTACGAATCCAAAATCACTCACCCGCTTTCCGACGCCCTCTGACGTTCTGCAACTCTTCTACGACGCTGCGACTTTCCCGGAGTTTGAAGGTGTTGCCGGCATTTCCGTCTTGCCCTCACTGGTAAGTCCTCCGTTTATAAAGAACTATCTTGCCCTCTCTTTCTTGCGTGAGGTTTTCTTTCCTTTTGGGGGTGACTCTGCGGGTTTTTCGGCGTCCTCAGAAAAGAAAATGTCTCGCTCACCCTCGCCTTCTCTCGTCGCTGGGCGCGAAGCCGGCTCTGACATTCCGCCGGCAGTATCTCCGCCGGCACCGCCTGCCGCTGCTAGAAAAGCGAAGAAGAAAGCGAAAGCTTCATCGGCTGCGCCGGGCTCAGCCTCAGAAACCGCCACGGAGAGACCCACCGGGTCTACCGCCACCGCCGCTGCTTCCCGGCCCAACGCGGCTGGAGAGGCCCGACCGTCGGGAGTACCGTCCGCCGATACTCTCCATCCCCCGGAGACCTCGGCCCCCCTCGCTGCGGATGATAAGGTTTCTAGATGCTCCGAGGCCGACGTGGAGCACATTCGTAACCAGTTTCACCTCTCCGCGACCATCACTACCAGGGCCATGTCCGCGGAAGAACGTTCAACACGCCCTCCGCCTTCGCAGGTGGCCTTCAACAAAGCCATCATGAAGCACGGGGCAAGACTTCCGCTCCATCCCTTGGTTCGCGGGGTCTTGGCGCATTGGGGCCTTGCTCCCAGCCAGCTTAACCCCAACGCCTACAAGATAATGGCTGGAATGCACATCCTATGGAGGGTGTGGTTCGTGGAGGATGTAACCGTGGAGGAAGTGTGCTACCTCTACAAACCCTCGTCCAAGAAGTCTGAGGCGGGGTACTTCTTCTTAGCACCGTGGGAGAAGAAGAAGATCCTGATGACGAACCTGTCTTCGTCCTGCGAGGGGTGGAAAGACAGGAACTTTTGGGTCGGGGGAGATTTCGACCCATGTGGCTCCGTTGAAAGAGCCCCAATTCTCCCGCGAGTGTACCAGGTCCCTGGTGAGTTTGGATTCTTGCGCTCTTTTTCATCTTTTCTTGTCTTACTCGTTTGCCGCCGTATTAACGCCGGTGGTTGTGAATAGGTTCCTTCGCCCGTGCTTCTGTGACCGCGGCGCAAGAGGAACGGATTACCAGCGCCCTATCCTTCCCTGATGAGGCTAGGGACGTCCGGGCCCTCGTGGTTGAAGATAACTTGTTCTTCCATGGGTGGATCGGGACCCGCATGGAGCTGGATCCGGACCAGCTTCGCGGGCAGAAGTCGGGGTCTAAGCAGACCAAGGCTTCGGCGGGGGCTTCTGGGAGCACGACCACCCCCCCTTCAATCAGAAATAGGGCGGCCACTTCTTCAAAGAAGCCCGCCGGCTCCAACACCGAGGTTGTTCCCCCTTTCCCCCCGTCCCAAGAGGCCGAGAACGAAGAGGAGGCCTCGGAGTCACCCGAGGAACCCCTCACGCGGAGGAAAAGATCACGGACGGAGCCTGCCGCAGCTCTAGAGGTCAGGCCTCCCGCGGTTCCTCAAGACCCGGAGTTTGCCGGGACAACTCTCGGGGGTGTCCCGTTTGGTGAGGCGGCACGCCAAGTGCTCTCAGATGCTGCGGACATCTTTAGCGAGCAACTGCCTGCTCCTAGTCCGCCAACTAACTTGGCGCGGGATCCTCTACTAAGCGTGGAGGATTTCGTGGTGGAGCCAACCGATCCGTCCCCTACAGGGGCGGCTCCAACATCAGACCGGGCGACGCCTACTGGGCCTTCGACCCAGTTCGCCCCGGGAACATGCCCAACAGTTCCCATCGAGATAAATGATGGTAAGCAACTTCTTTGCAAACATGTCTGTTTTAACGCCAAACAAGGGCTAACAAGTTCTATTTACAGACGAGCTTTTCGGGATGCTATGGTCGTCGCCTTCGGGGAATGTGCCCAGCCGACCGACCCCTCCCCGCGAGTCTCCCACCACGGACAAGGGTAAGCGCCCGATGGAGGAGACCACTCCTTCCGAGGCCTCGTCTTCGGAGGAAGCTGAAGCAGTACCTGCGGAGAGCTCAAGCCTTACCGTCTCTGGGGGATGATCCCACTGAGAATCCTCGGAGTCCTCCCGCTAGAACTAACTCCGCCAGAGATCCGTTGGAGGACTTCGAAGTTCCCCCAGCTGGGGCTCCTTTTGGAGTGGGGGCGCCTGCCCCATCTGGGGGTTTCCCCTAGATGCCAGAGCTCGGGCCTATGCTAGATGAGCTTTGGTCGGAGGAGATCTTCAGGCAACTCTCTGAGGAGCCGCTTCAGGCCGGAAACCGCGAAGGCATGAGGCTGTTCGCGAAGGTAAACTCCTTTTACGTTTATATTCTCTTTTGTTGTCTTGTTACTAATTTCACCTGTTGTAGGCATTCCTGGCGAACTTCACCTATTCCCGGAGGTCGGAGGCAATCTACGCCCAGGGACGGGATGCTCTACTCCAGGCTCGAGGCGAGAAGGAGAAGCTTAAGGCTCAGGTCCGCGGACTTTCAGATGAACTTCGCGAGCTCCGGACTTTCAGATGACACGTCCATCAGAATGACGGACCACGCTACCCGGAGCTTGGTGAAGACAAAGGAAGAGAGGAAGTCCTTCAAGGTGGAGACCTCTAAGCTTCGGGAGGAGTTGGAGAGAGAGAGGGAGGCCCACGCAGTGACTAAAGTCCGGTTCGAGCAGGAGCTCGCTCAGGCAAAGGCCCAGCAATCAGAGGCGTGGGAGACTCTGGCTGAGGAGCGCCGTGCTCGCGAAGAAAGCATTCTCTCCGAGAAGGCTGTCTTCGGGGCCACCCTCGAGGAGGAAAGGGCCTTGAGAGGTGCGGCGGAGTCGCGGATCCAAGCCCTCGAGGAAGAGCTCAAAGCGGAGCGGGGGAACAAACAGCTGGTAGAGCACGAACTCAACGGGGTCAGAGCACGGTTACGCTCAGCAGTGGCTGATTTTAAGAAGAGCCCCGCGTTCGAGAGTATCATAGAGCTGAGACGACAAGATTGGCTCGCCAACTTTCACCGGAGCGCGGGGTACCGGGACGAAATCCTGCAGGCTATGGTTACAGGTGCTAACCGAGCTTTGGACAGACTCAGGACCCTTCACCCCGAATGGGACTTTGTCGAGGAGATCCGCCGCGAGTTCCCGCGACCCCATCAGTCACCTCCGCGGCACCCGCCTCGGCCTTAAATTCCTTTTCCTATATATATATATATATTTATTATTTTTTTTTTTTTACCCGGGGTCCTTATATGGACGCCCGCTTTTTGTACAATTTTCCTTGATTAATAAATGAATTAATTTCTCATTTTCAATGTCAACTGATGAAATCCCTTCGGGATCTACCAGCTAACTCAGCTAACAGACCATCCCTTCGGGATCCAATCAGTCAACTAACTTCCCTCGGGATTTTACTAACTAATTCATTAAACGATAGTCCCTCCGGGGCTATTCGCGATTAGTTTTGGTCCCTTCGGGACTACATAGCCTCTCCGAGGGTATGTATAATGAGTGACCTCTTATTTCCCACGCTTTGGCCTACTTCGTCTGCCTCGGAATTCTTCCTTTGAGCGTGCCTAGTTCTTCTATTTTCTTAGAAGAATAGAATGGTTCTAGGAATAAGTTATTCTGACTTCCCAAGTTAATCTCCGAACAGGTTTCCTTCTGCGAAGGAATGATCCTGACAAGATAAACCTTTGGGATAGGAAGTCTCAACGAGTACGGCCTGTGTGAGCCCTTCGGAACTCACATGTTCTAGCCCCACTTGCCTTCGAGGTACCTATAGAGCGCATCTATTTTCTTTCTGGTACCCCGGATGCCCCCCGGCTTCTTGGGCGCTTTAGCGACCGAGAAGACAGGGTAGTGTTTTTAGGATTTATCCGCTCCGCGGTTCTATCCTTTATACACCGAGTTCATAGTCTACTCCGCAGACTTTTAATTGGACGCATTTGGAAATATAAAATGTTTTTTCATTCATAAATAATTTATAAGTACAAATGTGAGAAAAATTATAAGGAAATAGCAATACAAATTAAGGGAGCCTACTGATAATACTTCTTGAGATGCTCCGCATTCCAGGGAAGTCTCAGTGGAACCCCGGCGAGATCCGCGAGCCGATAAGCTCCCGATCGCAGAACCTCGGTGATCTGATAAGGCCCTTCCCACGAGTACCCCAATGCCCCCGCGCCGGGCTCCTTGGTATTCTGGAAAACTTGTCTAAGGACAGTGTCCCCGACTTTGAACTTCCTTTCCTTTACCTTGGAGTCATAATAGCTCGCCATACGTTGCTTCTGGGCCTCCATCCGTATCCTTGCGACTTCTCGCCGTTCCTCGATCATGTCTCGCTCCGCGGCAAGGAGCGAATTGTTGACCGTTTCATCGAAATTTTCGTATCGGAACGAGGGGATTTTGACTTCTGCTGGAATCATCGCCTCTGTGCCATACAACATGGAGAATAGGGTTTCTCCGGTGGAGGTCCGGGCAGTGGTGCGATAACTCCAGAGGACCAGGGGCAGCTCCGCTGCCCATCGCTCTTTGAGAGTGTCGAGTCGTCTTTTCAGAGTGGTCTTGATGATCTTGTTGACGGCTTCGACTTGGCCATTACTCTGCGGGTGGTAAGGTGCAGAGAAATCTTTATTGATGCCAAATTGGTCGCAGAGGTCTCGTACAGCTTGATTGTCGAACTGAAGAGCGTTGTCCGAGACCAAGGATTGAGGCACCCCAAACCTGAAGATGAGATGCTCGCGAATGAACTTCGTTAGGTTCTTCTCGGTAATTGTGGCCAAAGGGATCACTTCGGCCCACTTGGTAAAGTAGTCCACTGCTACCACAGCAAACTTGAGCCCTCCGGGCACTGTGGGCAGTGGCCCGATTATGTCGATCCCCCATTTGGCGAAGGGCCACGAGCAGAAGATGAAGGTGAGATGCTCCGGGTGAGCTCGAATGAGCGCAGAGTATCTCTGGCATTTATCACACTTTTTCGAGTACTCAGATGCGTCTCGCTTCATCGTGGGCCAGTAAAATCCCTGCAACAACGCCTTATGCGCGAGTGATTGTCCACCCGAGTGGTTTCCACAGACTCCGTCGTGGATTTCATTAAGGACTCGCTTGGCTTCTTCGTTGTTGAGGCAACGCAGCAACGGGGTCGAGACTCCTCTCTTGTACAGCTTGTTGTTGAGCAACAAGTAGTGCTCGGCGTGATATTTGATCTTCCGCGCTAAGTCTCGGTCTTCGGGTAGCTTATCATCTTTCAGGTAGACAACAATATCATCCATCCACGAAGGTTGAGAGTCGACCGCCTTCACTGCATTCTGCTTGGTGATACTGGGTTCTGCCACGACTTCGACCGGGACCAGGCGCAGGAGTTCCGCATCTCGGCTAGTAGCCAATTTTGCCAGGGCATCGGCGTTCGCGTTATCTTCTCGGTCGATGTGCCTCACTTCGTACCTGGGGAAATTCTGAAGTTCGGACTTGACCTTTTCTAGATACGCGGCCATTCTATCATCACGGGCTTGAAACTCGCCCAGAACTTGAGAGACTACCAGCTTTGAGTCGCTGTAGACTACTAGCGAGTCCACTTGGAGTTCTCTGGCGAGCCTTAGTCCAGCGAGAAAGGCTTCATACTCGGCCTCGTTGTTTGATGCCCTGAAGGCGAATCGTAGGGCGCTGCTGATTCGATGATTCTCGGGGCTGATGAGCATGAGCCCAGCCCCCGAACCATTCTCGTTCGAAGACCCATCCACGTAGAGTTTCCACTTCGGGGGTTCGATCAGACCATCTCGATCCTCCTCCGAAGGAAACGTGAATTCGGCGATAAAGTCAGCAAGCGCCTGTCCTTTGATCGCTGTCCGTGGCTGGTACTGGATGTCGAACTGAGTCAACTCGACAGCCCATTTGACAAGTCTGCCCGAGGCCTCCGGCCTGCGCAGGACCTGCTTCATCGGGTGATTAGTGAAAACTATCACCGGGTGAGCCAGAAAGTAGTGGCGAAGCTTTCTAGTAGAGACGACGAGGGCTAGTGCTAATCGCTCTAGCTCTGGATATCTCATCTCGGCATCAAGGAGGCGTTTACTGACATAATACACGGGCACTTGTATTCCAGCAGCCTCTTTGACTAGCACTGAACTAACCGCATGCTGGGATACCGCGAGGTAAGTGAAGAGCTTCTCTCCTGCCAATGGCTTCGCCAGAATGGGAGTATGACCGAGGTAAGCTTTGAGTTCTTCGAACGCTTGCTCACACTCGTCGGTCCATGCAAATTCTTTACTGCCGCGGAGAGCATTGAAGAAGGGAAGACATTTATCAGTTGACCGAGATACAAACCTGCTGAGGGCTGCAATGCATCCGGTAAGCTTCTGGACTTCCTTTCCTCTCCGAGGAGCCCTCATGTCAATAATAGCTTGGATCTTCTCAGGATTAGCTTCTATTCCTCGCTGACTCACCATGAATCCCAAAAACTTGCCAGCTCTAACAGCAAAAGTGCACTTGTTTGGGTTGAGCATCATGTTGGTCTTTCTGAGGACGGAGAAAGTCTGATCCAGGTGCTCGACGTGTTCTTGCGCCTTCGCGCTCTTGACTAGCATGTCATCAATATAGACCTCCATCGAGACTCCAAGCAACTCCGCAAAGATCTTGTTCACCAACCTCTGATAAGTTGCGCCCGCGTTCTTGAGGCCAAACGGCATGACCTTGTAGCAGTACAACCCTCGATCAGTAATAAAAGCCGTGTGCTCTTCGTCCCGGTGATACATAGGGATTTGGTTGTAGCCAGAGTATGCATCCATGAAGCTGAGGAGCTCATGGCCCGCGGTGGCATCAACCATCTGATCAATTCGGGGCACTGGGAAGCTGTCCTTCGGACAGGCTTCGTTGAGGTTGGTGAAGTCAATACAGCATCTCCATCTGCCATCTGGTTTAGGAACCAGCACCGGATTAGAGACCCATTCCGGGTATTTCGCTTCGCGAATAAACCCGGCCCCGATAAGCCTATCAACTTCATCTTTAAGAGCTTGGGCTCTTTCGGGATTGAGAGGCCTTCTTTTCTGCCGACGGGCCGGGTGCCGAGGATCTATGTTGAGACGGTGGCACATCACATCCGGATCTACACCCTTCATATCGCTATGGCTTCACGCAAACACGTCTCGGTTCCTCCGTAGACAAGCAATGATGGCCCTGCGCACTTCGGGGTTTAACGAAGTCCCGATTTTGACTTTTCGTGCGGTGCCAAGGTCGTCTATGTCTACTTCTTCGGTATCCTCGGCCGGGCCCGCTAATTGCTATGGGGTCGGGAGCCGAGGGTCCAGCTCGCTCCGACCCTCGGACATGCCGATAGTTAAGGTCGCCTCGCCCAAAGCAGCTTCTTCGGCCGTGCGCTTACCCTTTGGGTCGGCGGGGGCCGTTCTAATGCTCGTCGTGTAACACATCCGAGCCTCATACTGATTGCCTCGAATCACTCCTACACCACCAAGAGTAGGGAATTTGAGGCAGAGATGGTAGATGGATGCGACCGCTTTCATCGCCACCAGAGTAGGTCGCCCAAGAATGGCGTTGTAGGAGGAGTTGCCCTTAACCACTATGAAATTCGAGATGGTGGTTGATCTTGTCGGCTCTTCGCCGAATGAGACGGCTAACTCTATACTTCCCTCCGGGAAGATAGAATCTCCTGTAAAGCCGTGTAGCGGGCTTGCGACAGCTCGCAAGCTCCGAGGGCTGATCCTCATTTTTTCGAGGACATCCAAATAAAGGATATCCACCGAGCTGCCGTCGTCCACCAGACACCGGTGGACGAGATGATTTCCGATCATCACAGAAATGACGAGCGGATCGTGGTGTGGAAAACGGACGCCTTCGGCATCCGCATCCGAGAATGTGAGCGTGCTCGCGCTCTTTTGGGGGGGCTGTGGAGATCTCCGCGAGACCTGGAACACTCCTCCGGAGAGTTCCTGTCGCGCCTCTCGGGCGTAACCCTTCATGGATCGCTGGGAGTGCCCCCCAGGATAAGGGCCTCCCGCGATCGTCCGGATCTCGCCGTCGATCTCCCGGTTCTGCTGGTTTCGGTTATTGGGATTCGTCTCTTTACGATATCCCTCGAGTTTTCCTCGGCGGATGAGATATTCTATCTCATCCTTCAGGTCGAAGCAGGTCGCGGTCGTATGCCCGGCCGCGTTGTGGAACAAGCAGAACTTGTCCTTGTGCTTCTCCGGCACCTTCCCCTTCAAAGGTGCAAGGGGTCTAAAGTCAACCTCGCTACGCGAGTTGACAAAAATCTCGTCGATAGAGGCCGTTAGTTCCTGGTATTTTTCATACCGCGGCCTGCGAGAACGAGCTACGCCGTACCCTGATGAGGAACCGGAATCACGAGGTCGTTTCTCGTCGTGAGGTTGTCGATTATGGCCCGTTGAGGCTTCGACCGGCCTCTTATCTTTTCGGCGGTCCCCTTCGGGGTTGCCGCGGGGGGTCTTCGCAGAGCCGGACTTCTTCGAAGTCGCTGATTGCGCATTGATATAGTTCCGCGAACGCCCCAAGAAGTCAGCGTACACCCTCGGGGGTTTTTTGCTGATAGAAAAGGCAAAGGAAGTGTCCTCGCGAACCGCGGAACTCGCGGCCAGGAGTAGGGCATCGTCAGACAGATGCCCCACCTCTACGGTGGCCTTGGTGAAACGTTGTAGCCAAGCTTGGAGACTTTCATTTTCTCCTTGCTTGACACGGGAGAGGTATGCCGGGTTCTTGAGGTGTCTACGACCCCCCAAGAACTGGGCTGCGAACCTCGTCCTCAAGTCTTGCCAACTTCCGATCGAGTTGGCCGGGAGCCGATACCACCATCGGCGGGCTTCTCCCGATAGCGTAGTGTCAAAGAGCTTGCACCAGATGGCTTCCGGATAGCTATAGGCGCGCGCCCACGAAGAATAAACCCCTAAATGGTAGGAGGGGTCTCCGCTTTCGTCAAATAGGCTTACCTTCGGCAGCCTGAGATGGTCGGGAACGGGGGTTGCCAAGAGACCTTCCGTGAGGGGGGTGAAATCCCCATCCAGAATTCCATCACGGGATGGTTCACCAAGAATCCCGCGGATGCGCTCTATCTCCGCGGGTGAAAATTCCTGGGATACCTCGGTCTGACGGCTAGTATCAGTTTTGACCGACTCCTCGCGTAGACGCTCCCTTACCGGGAACTGCACCTCCTCGTGGACGGCCCCAGTGCGAGCCAGGACTCTATTGGTAGTGTCCCGCTGAAAAGGGCCTAACCTGGCAAACACCGAACCAGGCTGAGTTGGCGTTACGCCTTCGGCCACGGGTTTAGATGGTTCCGCCGGGTTGACCGGCAGCTGCTGTCCTCCAGGGTGGGCGGTGGACTTCTGAGCTGGCGCAGTTCTACGCCGGCGGGAATGAAGAGCTTCGTGCGCAAGGTCGCACTCCGACGAGCCCTCTTCAGGCGTTGTGTCGACTTCATCTGCGTTTCGGAGGTTATTAGCAACCTCCTCGGCTTTTCGCCGTGCTCGAAGCACATTTACGTGCTCAGCGTCCGTCAAAAGCGGAGGGGAACTTTGTTTCTGAACCAGAGTTTCCATCAATCCGTTCATTCTAGCCATGGATTCCTCCATGCGCCGGATTCTTTCCTCGAGCGCTTCTTGCTCGGCAGTCAAAGGACTTTTACCGCTACTTCTCAAGGTGGGCCCCATTTGATCTCCGATCAAATAATGCGACGAGAAATAGAGAAGGCAGGAAGAATCTTTCAACAAAGACGGAGGTTCACGCCCTCCTTCTAGCGCCAAGCTGTTGGTATATAATTTGAACCAACGCCGTGATCCGTACCTCTAGTATGTGATACGGCAATGAATAGTGTGAATTTTGTAGGAAATAAGTACTCAGTGAATTTTTTAAGTGGTTCGACCCTCCGACGGAGTAATAGTCTACGTCCACTGTGTTTTTGATATATTTTCGACTGAGAGTTTTACAGAGTAAGTTTTTCCAACCCCTTCCCCTTCAACTTTCTCGCCTTTTATCTTCATCCGGCAAGAGAGAGAGAGGAAAGTGCATTAAATGCGCCCCACCTAATCTCCCTTAAATCAAGGGATTAGGTGGCCTTATCTTAATCGACCATACCCTGCCCGAAAATCAGGGGGTTGGTTACTAACTAATCACTTCACGTCATTTACCGATGAGGCCTCTACAGTGCCTGTCAGAGGGAGCTACCATCGGGATCATCTGGCTGTTGCTGTTTGCGCTTTACCCTTCGTCCGGGGTTCTCTCGCTTCGCGAAGAATCCCCCGAGCCTCTTGATCTATCGCGAGCATGACGTTAGCTGCAGGGTCCATAGGTTACCGAGCTTGGAGGATCTCCATCTCGCTGGTCTTCTCCGAGGACCTAGCTGTGTGTCGAATTATACCTTCGGGGTGGTGGTCGTCAACCTTCACTATGACGTGGCGGTTTACTCGTCATGAGGAATCTTTCTCTAGAAGCTTCTCGCCTTCGGCGAAGGCTTTCTTGATGGGATATCCTCGGACGAAAATTAGCTAACAACACCGCCGAAACAAGAAAGGCTCATCCCAAAGGTAGTAGTTGGCATCATGGAGGAATTTCTTGCGTTGTTGTGTTGTCAGATCAGGAGGAAGCACATGACAGGAAAGGTAATTCATAAAATCTGCAAACCATGGGATGTAGTCACGAATAGCCATTATCTGTTCATCCGAAAATTGCTCGAGTATAAGTGAGGTTTTAGAATTTTCTCTTGTGCCCTCGAGACGCTACAGATGGTCAGCCACAACATTTTCTACCCCACGCTTATCACGGATCTACATATCGAATTCTTGCAAGAGAAGTACCCATCGAATGAGACGAGGTTTGGCATCCTTCTTCTCTAGCAAATAACGGATGGCGGCATGATCAGTGAATACTACAACTTTCGATCCAATGATGTAAGCTCGAAACTTGTCACAAGAGTACACAACTGCCAACATTTCTTTCTCAGTTGTAGTGTAGTTTTCTTGAGCCTCGTTTAACGTTCTGCTAGCGTAATAAATAGCTCGAAACACCTTATCCTTCCTCTGACCCAACACGGCTCCTACGGCAAAATCACTGGCGTCACACATAATTTCGAATGGAAACCCCCAATCTGGTACTGCCATAATCGGTGCCTGAATCAGTTTCTCCTTGAGAATGTTGAATGCTTGTAGACATGACTCACCAAACTCAAACGGCGCATCCTTCTCTAAGAGATTGCACAATGGTCGAGCTATTTTAGAGAAGTCCTTGATGAATCGACGATAGAAGCCAGCATGACCCAGAAAACTTCTAATGCCCTTTACATTCACTGGTGGTGGTAGATGTTCTATCGTAGATATTTTGGCTCGATCAACTTCCAACCCATCTTTTGAAACTCTGTGGCCCAGAACAATGCCCTCTTTAACCATGAAGTGACATTTCTCCCAATTTAAGACCAGTTGCTTCTCTTCACATCTTTTCAGCACCATACCCAGATTGGTCAGACAATGATCGAAAGAAGAGCCAAAAACAGAGAAGTCATCCATGAAGATCTCCATGACATCTTCAACCAAATCCGCGAAGATAGCCATCATACAACGCTGAAATATGGCAGGAGCATTGTAGAGGCTGAATGGCATGCGGCGAAAGGCGAATGTACCATACGGGCAAGTAAATGTAGTCTTCTCTTGGTCCTCAGGAGCTATGGCAATCTGATTATACCCGGAGTATCCATCTAGAAAGCAGTAATACTAGTGGCCAGCCAACCTGTCAAGCATCTGATCAATGAAAGGCAGAGGGAAGTGGTCTTTTCTGGTAGCCTTATTCAACTTTCTGTAGTCAATGCAGATACGCCATCCTGTCACGGTGCGAGTGGGAATTAGCTCATTTTTCTCATTCTTCACCACTGTTATGCCACCCTTTTTCGGAACAACTTGAACTGGACTGACCCAAGAACTGTCTGAGATTGCATATATGAACCCCACGTTTAACCACTTCAAAACCTCTTTCTTTACTACTTCTTTCATTGCTGGATTCAACCGCCGCTGATGCTCAATAGTGGGTTTGTAGTCATCCTCCATTAAAATCTTATGCATACAGATCAAGGGACTGATTCCTTTTATGTCTGAGATCGACCATGCGAAGGCAGATTGGTGTTGGCGAAGGACCTCAAGAAGCTTTAGCTCTTCTTCTTTAGTTAAGTCAGATGAGATAATCACTGGCTTTGTCTCATCATCACCCAAAAAGGAGTAGCGGAGGTGTTCTGGCAGTTGTTTCAACACTAGACCGTCTGAAGTCTTTACTTCCTCCTCAATCACTGTCTCATCGTCTTTGTTTTCAAGGGCAAGTATGGTCTCAATCACTCCATCGACACAAGTTGGAGTTTCTTTGTCAAGATCTACCTCTGATAAGGACTCACTTAAACACTTCTCCAACGGATCAGTATGAATAAACTCCTGAAAATACTTTTCTGCACATGGCTTTAACACCTCAATTCGCTTGCACGAGGGTTCTTCAGATGGAAATTTCATAGCCTGAGGGATGTTAAACTTCACCTCTTCACCGTTTACTCGCAAAGTGAGATGGCCTTCACGTACATCAATTAATGCTTGTCCCGTTGCTAAAAACGGCCTACCAAGGATAATGGGGACGTCCCTATCTTCCTCTATGTCGAGAACCACAAAGTCCACCGGGAAGATGAACTTATCTATTTTCACGAGCACGTCCTCAATAATCCCTCGAGGGAAGGCAATAGACCTGTCTGCCATCTGTAAAGAGATCGAAGTCGGTGTGAGGTCTCCGATGTCCAGCTTGTTAAGGATGGATGAAGGCATGAGGTTGATACTAGCTTCAAGATCGCACAGTGTCTTCTCAATAATATGGCCTCCAATCGAGCAAGGAATAGTGAAACTTCCTGGATCTTTCAGCTTTTCTGGTAATTTTCTTTGAATGATGGCACTACACTGCTCTGATAAGTTGATCATCCCTTGTTCTTCAATCTTCCTTTTCTTGGTCATTATCTCCTTCATAAACTTGGCGTAATAGGGCATCTGTTCCAAAGCATCGGCAAACGGGATATTCACCTGTAGTTTCTTGAAAATGCTCAAGAACTTGGAGAACTGTTCATCAATTATCTTCTTTTTGAACCGCTGGGGGTATGGAAGAGGATGGGTTATCTTTGGCAGCTTGTCAGGGAAGGTAAAGTGTCTTCGTTTACCTTCTCCAATTCACCTTCTTTCAACTGTTCCTTTTTATTTTCTCCCAACTCCTTTCCACTCCGTAGAGTTACAGCTTTACATTCCCGTGGGTTTTTCTCTGTATCACTAGGAAATGTCCTAGCAGATTTTTCTTGAACTGCTAAAGCCAACTGACCAATCTGAGTCTCTAGTGTTTTGATTGTTGCCCCCATGTTCACACAATGAGTCTCTAAACTGTTGAAGCGCTTGTCGTAAGCGTCCATTCTTTTCCTTGATTCGCTCACAAAAGCATTAATATTGTCCTCTAGATTCGGCGCCCTCTTGTCCACAGGCGCGTTATAATTCGAGGAGGATTGCCCTTGGAACCCCGGAGGTGGTGCATTCAGAGCGTTTCTTGGGTTGCTATAAGAAAAGTTCTCGTGGTTCCTCAACCCTGGATGATAATGTGCAGGCAGATTATTGTTTGGTCGAAACTGATAATTCCTGTTCCCCACAAATTGAACATCTTCTACCCCAAACTGTTCCTCTGAATGTTGTGCCTGCTCTGGCTGGCCCTGCATCATCGCTACTTGTCCCATGGTTGGCCTTTTCTGGTTAGCAAGTTGATTGGTCAAGGACGCAATTTGTGCTTGAATTGCAGACAACTGATCGACTTCTAAAACCCCTGCAACTCGTCTACTCATGTTTCTATCTGAAGGTGCCTGATAATGACTCGTGGCCATCTCCTCATACAAATCACAAGCTTCTTCAGCCGTTTTGTTCATCACAGAACCACCCGCTGCAGCATCCACCATACTTCTAGTGGCATAGTTCAAACCATTGTAGAATGTCTGAGCTTGAAACCATAGCTCAAACCCGTGTTGTGGACACCTCTTTAACAGGTCCTTAAACCTGTCCCAAGCATCGTACAGTAATTCGCTCTCCCCTTGTCGGAATTGGCTTATCTCAACTCTCAGCTGCGAAGTCATCTGTGGAGGGAAGAACTTTGTGAGAAACTTCTGCACCATGGCATCCCAAGTTTCAATGGACCCCTTCGGTAGAGCGTGGAACCATGTGCGAGCCTTGTCCCAGAGAGAGAACGGGAACGATTGTAGCTTGATTGTGTCATGGGGCACACCATTATACTTTACGGTGTCGCACAGCTCCAGAAAGGATGATAGGTGGTTATGAGGATCTTCAGACAGCAAACCCCCAAACTGCTGCTGCTGAACCATGGCGATCAATCCGGGTTTCAACTCGAAGTTGTTGGCATTGATGGCCTGTCGCCGAATCCCCGAATAATTTTCATTAACTACAGGCCTCAAGTAGTCTCGAAGCGTGCGGGCTTCATTCTGAGGTTGTTGCCCCTGTTGAGCCTGTAGAACATTGGCATTCCGTGCTTGTTGCGCAGCCGGTAAGTCGTCGGCCATTGTGAACTCGGATGACAAGTTTCTGTTGATCTTCCTTAATGACCGAAGTGTGCGTTCAATCTCTGGATCGAGTGGTAATATGTGGTGACCACTCGACCTTGGCATACACCTATAAAGCAAATGCACAAAAGAGACCGACACACGTTAGTTAAGTAAAAATAAAACTCTAAATCAAAATAATTCTCGTTTATTGTAGTATTAAACAAAGTTAGACGCTTTGTTCCCCGGCAACGGCGCCAAAAACTTTTTCGCTCGAAAACACACGCGAATTTGTAACCGCAAGTGCACGGGTCATTCAAGTAATACAGTGGACAAAAGAGTCCGAATATCGTCCCACGGAGAACAAATGCCTATATCTAATTACTACTATTAATAAAGAACTATTTTGTCTAGAAATCGAATTTAGATGAATGTTGTAAATTAAAATAAACAAAACAATTAAATTAAATTGACAAGAACTGAAATTGCTACAGATTCACTCAATTAACTAATTACTAGGGTCGATTGGCTTTCCTCGATGCTTCCTCAATTCAATCAATTACTAACTCCTCACTACAATTTTCAGTTCTATACTAGTCTAAGAGATTATTAATTACGTCTCAGCTTTCGCTTATTGACCTAGTTATGCATTTAACCCTAACTTACGCGTCCGTTTACTAGAATTAAATACAATCACGCTCAGCTCTTATAGTTCTAAATCGATCACCTCTCGGTCCCTACGATTTATAGCTAGACTACCTAGACTATCAATCACCTCTCGGTCCTTATGATGTCTAAGTTGTGGTTCTTACTATTCCCGATTCAATTCAATTTCCTCTCTCGAGTTTAATTAAATTAAACCTAAATTCTTCTATTCAATCTTTCAATTGCAACAGAAAATAAAATAAACCAACAAGAATCACAAGCATATAAACTGAATATTGCAGAAATTTATTACTTAAAATTGAAAAGAGTCTACATCGAGTTCAGCCAATCTCTCCTAGACAGAGAGATTTAGCCTCTCATAATTATGTACAGCAAATAATAAATTCTAGAGTTCATGAATAACATAGAATTAGAAGAGAAGAAGATACGAAGAGAATAAGAGTAAGAAAAACTCTGAAAATCGATGATCTTCGCGAATTCTTCAGCTCCGATGAACGCTCAATCTTCTTCTTCTTGTTCTCTTGAGTTTCTCCGTGTCAAGTGTTTCTTTTTCGTCCAAGTCTTCTCTTCGTCCAAACTGTGTTCTATTTATAGAGTACAAGGTTTTTCCTAATTTTGGAGGAATTTCGGAACCTTTCGCGCTTGGAAAACGACGTCGTTCTGCTTCAGGAGGTCTGGCCGATCGATCGGCGCTTAACTTGCGATCGATCGGCGCTTACGTGTTCTCAGGAATTGTGGCTCCCGATCGATCGGCTTGAATTCCACGATCGATCGGCGTTCCCTCTGTGTGAGTTGCGTAGTTGCGCCGATCGATCGGCTAATGAGCCGCGATCGATCGGCATTCCTTCTGCCTTTTCGTTGCGTTCCTTGAAACTTCAGCCGATCGATCGGCTAATGAGCCGCGATCGATCGGCGATTCCTCTGCCTTTTGTGGCTCGTCATTGCAACTCTTGCCGATCGATCGGCGATGGCTCTGTCTTTGTCTTTCTGTTTTCCTTTGCTCCAAAATGTTCCGTTTTGTGTACTTTTTCACCTTGGTTTCCGTACTTGTGCTCAAATCACCTGTACACTCACAAAACTCATTAAATAACATAAACTTGAGGAATTAAACAACAATTCAAGCCTGAATTTGTGATATATAAGTGAGTATTTTGCTCGCTTATCACGAGGTCCCTCAGGTCGCTCCGAAATTTGTCATACACGATGGCCCCGTCAAGCTATTCCGGAACCAAATCATGATCGCGACCCCGTCGGGCCCCACTCAAATTATCAAAGTAATGCGACAGAGGAAGGTCGTCCACCGACCTCCTTAAGGCCTCTCGGGCCGTTCCGAAACGTAATCAGTAGCCCCGCCGGGCTATTTCGAAACCGATCATGACTTGCGGCCCCGTCGGGCCCTACCCATGTACATACATTGCTTCTGCTCTCCTTGTCTTGTCTTAGAGTTTTCTCCTTGACCTGCAATAAAGTCTCAACAACAACAGCAACAGTTTTATGTTTGTGGTCCCATACCCACCGACAGATAAGTCATACTAACACATATACACACACACCCTGCACAATAACCTGAACCACGAAGTTGAATAGTTTTATGTCTGTGGTCCCATACCCACAGACAGATAAACATATAAATTTACACGCGTACCAATACACACCTAGAAAAATACAACATATCATAAACAAACCTACAGTCCCATATCTGTAGGCTTGTTGCACAAACAAGACGAACATATTCAAGAGCTCGTATTCACGTATTTGGCTACTATGGAGATCAACACAGTTTAACAGCCATAAACTGAGAAGCATCGTATGCTTAAGACAATCTCAACACATGCACAATATATTCAAGCCTGGTAAAGTTTACTCGTGCCACAGTGAAGATCTACTTACTTGGGGTCCTAAGTATCTTGCCTCGGTCCTCGCGGCTCTCTCCTAGTGGCGTCCTCCCTTGAAACTCGTCGTGCGACAAATCTGTCCAACACGCGAGTAAGAGGGTCAAAAGCCACTTTCCACTAGAAATTAATCAAAGAATCGAAGTATCATCGTCCCGTTCGTCAGTGGCTTAGTTTTATCCATCAACCCAAGGCCAACAAGTATATTGTTTGCTTTAATTAGGCGAGAAAG
This sequence comes from Boehmeria nivea var. tenacissima, assembly GCA_018132145.1. NCBI lineage: Eukaryota > Viridiplantae > Streptophyta > Magnoliopsida > Rosales > Urticaceae > Boehmeria > Boehmeria nivea. Next base: position 2,703,733 of record CM030882.1, on the reverse strand, counting down.
AAATTCTGTAATCTAATTAGTTTCCGGCTTAGTTTTACTAAGCATCTAAATTTTGAGCCGAAAATCCGGCATAGTTTCCCCTGTTTTTCGGATATCCCGGCCGAAGCCTTCACCTAATTTCAACCCAGCACCGAACTAATTTCGGTCATAATCTATCACAACAACCACGCAGAATAATTTTTACAATAATAATCTCAAAACATAGTCATATTTCAACACCGAACCTCAGTGGCTCGGATTCCATACAAAATAAAATAATAGGCGTCTAAGCTAATTACAAAAGTCACATAACATGTCATCGAGTCTTAATGCTTGGATCTTGTTTCCAACCGCCCGCTTATACCTGTGGAAAAAAAATGGCGGTGAATGGTCGAGCGTTCGAACTTGCGTTGCTGATGATCTTGCGTAATGCACGAGAATAAAAGTATTCGAATCAAGTGTTGAACTTAAACAAAAGCAAGAAGCGAAGCGCTCGGACCCGCGTCTCGATCCAACACCACGTTTATAATCAAAGGGTATAATTAATAAAATACAACCCGACACGATTGGATAAAAAGTTGGGTAAACCCGCACATCAATATGCAAAATTTTCTCTTTTATCCTTATATATATAAAACAAAACTCGAATCCCACGAAGGGAAAAACCTTTTTAGAATTTCTCAACTAGAAAATCCCAAACCTCATGCTAACTCATACTTTAGTTAAACATCTTCTGATTATTTTTATAAGAAAGATAGAACAATCACCCGAAAAGCAACTCTATACGATTGCTAATTTCTCGAGCTGTATTCTCCAAAACGACACTATTTCACGAATTTTATAGTTTCAAAACGACACTAAGACACGAGAATTTACAATGCCCAAAACTATCAAAATATCAAGTTCAATGTGATCGCAAAACACACAAAATTTCAAACTCGCATATAATTTCTCCATTAAACAATATGTTAAATTTCGTACATTCACAACTCCGCCAAAAATCAGATTTTCCAAAACAATAATATTGCCAAAAATATTAATCTCTTGCGAGTATAAATTTCACCATTAGAGAAATAAGACCAAACAATAATTATTTCATAAATTTCAACAACCACACAACAATTAACCGTTAAGCTGAAACTCACACCATCTCAAATCAATTCCATCGCGAATGGCCAAAATAACACACTAAGCGGCACAAATTTACGATCTTCACCATACTGAAACACTGGAAAAATAGGTCGAGCTAGACTCAACTACGAAATATTAATCAATTTTATCCACAATAGTACGACCAACATACTCAAACTAATTTTTATTCACAAACCACAACATAACACCGAATCCGACATAACGATTCACCAAAATCAAGCAGCAAACAAGCTAGATTTTCGCTCAAAACTTGTCAATGAAATAACAAGCAACGCACAACCACCATAAAGGAACACGAGGCTCACCGACTCGAGCAAGAATGGCTCAAGGAGGCGCATTGCGGCGCAAAGGCGAGCTTGACAAAGCGTGGGAGGGGCTGGCAGGCGTCGTGCAACAGCGGCTGGTGCTATGGTGGCGAACAACAGGTGAAGCTCGCGCGGGGGAGCTCGGGCTCGGGGCTATGGTGGCAAATGATGGGCAGAGTTCGGGCTCAGTACTGGCCGTGATGGAGTGGGCGCCGCCGTGGTCGAGCGGCTGCGCGAGGGTTGAATCCGGCGAGGCGGCGTTTGGGTGGAGCCGGACCGGCACCGGCAAAGCGCGTAGAGGCCGGGCGAACTTGGGCTGAGTGCGCGCGTGTGACACCCACGTACTTAACAACGTATTTAACGTCATAATCTATCTAGTTAAGTAAATGAGTGCCAATCTCATTCATAGCATTCTTATAAACATAATATGAAATGCGGAAGCAAACATATTTTTAATATAAGCTGTGTAAAAAGTACCAAAAATATAAAGCTGCATATCTTACACAACAAAAGTAAGCAATTCTCAAACCATATTCTACTTAAAATAGCATACACACAGCATAATATAACTAGATTCTCAAAAATTATACTACACGATCTTCCTTTCTTGGCATATGAACATTCTGAAGGCAAACGGGCGGCAGTTCAACCAACTCCTACTGTTCATGAGACTCGTAATCTGCATGACAAGAAACTATATGAGCTAACGCTCAGTAAGTAGAAACTTTCGCTTTTACAAGAAAATAAAAACACATAAAAGATTCATTTTTGTTATTGTACTCATTTTCTTAGTATAAAACATTAATCTTTTCATCAATTATTTGGGCCCCATTTAAGTATAAATCTCAGCTTAACATCCGATAGGCCGTGAGTTTTCGGAACCTGTTCTATACTGGTCAGAATTTATGAAAGTTCATCCCTCTTAGAAACCTCATGCTAAGAGGAATTCACCTTCCCTTTACAAGAATTGTGGCTACCCTGTCTTAGCTTTTACACCTCAAGGGATTTGACCACCATGATTGGGTCCGCCGGTCCCCCGCGTCCCTTGCCTACCCCGATATCAAACCAAAACTGATACTCATACCTTAGGTGTCAAAACAAGAGTACAATAACCTTTCTTTTTCTATTTTGAAATCATATTCATGAACCACATAATATAGTAAGATTCACACAATCTATCACATAGTTCATTCAAGCACATAGAGCACATAACAAGTATTATTGCTTCCTGTGATGGTTTTGAAAAAGTAAGATTTCTACTTACCTCTTTGAGATCAACAAGTTAGTGTAGATGATCGATATCCTTGCCCAAACAATTGATGTGCTTTTCAACTTCACAATTCCAGACAATTTGCTTTTATAACGTTAGAATTTAATTATAACACTAGTATTAGAAAATAATCTTACTTGAAATTTTTACGACACTATTATTGTATTTTATTTTTATTTTATTTTTACCTAGCAATCTCAACTTTTCATAACTCATGGCAAGTAATAATCCACTTTACAAGTCTAAATATACAAAACAATGACTATTTTTATAAAGTTCTAATCATAGACAAATATTAGGGCAAAACCCTAATCACTTAATTCTAAGCCTAATATATAGTAAACTAAACAGAAATCACATCTAAAACATGATTTTCACTTCAAAAGCCAAAAGAAAATTCAACTAGGCCAATTTAGGGTTTTATATTGAAACTTAATTTTTACCACAAAAGTTAATTTAAAGAAGTTTTCAACTTACCCAAATGACCAAATATAAATCCTCTGCTTGAAAGCTTCTAAACGAAGATGCTCAAATTTAGATGGAATGATGCTTTTTTTTTTTTTTCAGACTCTTTCTCTTCTGTATCGCTTTCTCTCTTTCATTCTCTTCTTTTTTTTTCTTCTTATTCGATGATGATTATGCTTAGCCGACAGTGAATGGGATTATATATCCCTTTAATTTTAAACTTAGGCTAATGGGCTTTGGGCTTGGGCTTTTAGGCTTTGGGCTTGGGCTTTTGGGAAATTAATTAGTTATTCGTTGATCTCTTTTTCTTTTTTTTTTTAAACTTCTTCGCTGCCCCCTTTTTTTTTTAATAAAAACTTATAAAAGATATATTACTATAATTATACTAAATAATATAATGATATGCACAAATAAAAGCATGAGATATACTAATTATAACTATCACATAGTCAAATTTACTTATATTTAGACAAATAATATGCTTTATTATTTTTGTTATTATTACTAATTACTAATTCATTTTATTTTTTTTATAAATCGTCCTCTCACATCAATTATTCGGCATTGGATATCGCGCCCTACACTGCAAAATACTTAAATTATATTAACTTTCAATTAAATTTACTATTGGATAAAAATATTAATTGAGATCATTTAAGCAAAATATCAAAATATAACTAACTAAGCATCATAGTTAATTAGTTCTATTATTATTATTATTTTTTAAGGGCATTACAGCGCGGGCCAGAGCAGCGTCGGGCTGAGCGTGCACGGCGAGGCGAGGGCCGCGCGCAGAGCCGACGGTTGCTGGGCTCGCGCGAGAAGAGCTGGGCGAGTCTGGAGGCGCGCGGGGTCGCCAAGACGGGGCCGAGAAAGGCCGTGCGAGGCGAGTCGCGACTCGCTAGGGTGCGCCGGCGGCTGGGCGGCGTTGGCGGGGAGGCCGCGATGGGGCGCGGAGAGAGGGACGCGCAGACGGTGCGCGGCTGGCTGGGGCGGAGGAGGCTGGCTGGAGCTGGGGAGGGCAGCGGCGGCTGCGTTAGTGAGGGGCAGAGGGGAAAGGGGTGACGGCGTGGGAGAGAGGGAGAAGAAAGAGGAATGGATGATAAAACCCTACTCAAAAGAAATTTGGTTTATTTATTATTTTTTAGCATAAATTCATTAAATAAAAGACATATTTCCAAAAATTATGAAAATACACAACTTGGCTCAACTAGTGAAATTAGGAATTTTAAAATCAATTTCAGATTGAAATTGAATTCTTAACAAGTTTTTTTTTTTAAACTCTAACAAATCAAATTTACATTATTTGCACTGTCATTTTTATATCGTCCAAGTTGGCCAGATTTGACGAAACTAGTCACTTCTCTCAAAATAATTGAAATCAAGATAATATCTCAAGAAATTTCTCTCAGAAATATAAATTAAATACTTTTTGATGTGGTCCAGTTTCAGGTCGTTACAGAGACTCATCACAAACTTTAAGGGTAAATCTACCATCATTGTTCACTATCAGTAAAAATCCCCCATTTGAAAAAATTTTCTTTCTCAAATAATGAAATAGATCAAAGTGACTTCATTTAATTCAAATATCGGAAAATTAATTAGCGAGGTATAGATTAATTCTACTTCTCCGAGAATTATAATTAAAGAAATAATAAAAATAAAATACCATATATCACGTAAAAAGAAGATAATACAGAGTTCGAGAAATTACAATTGAAAAAGTTCTGCATGCAGAAAATCAAGAAAAGAAAAAAAGTGAATGACCCAAGGTTGTAAAAAGTTCCATTCATAAAAAAATATTCGACGCTTTAATGTTTGGAGGATCATATGAATGGATTACAAACATTCCAAAAGAGTGTTTGGTTAGGTAATTAGAGACGAGAGTAAAAAAAAATGGTCCTATAATATTTTGTTAATTGGTCGAGGAAATAAAAAATAGTTGCCATCTAATTATGGAAAGAACAGCTATATATAA
>CM030882.1:2653321-2698084 GCA_018132145.1 Boehmeria nivea var. tenacissima | reverse complement strand
CATTTGGGATCATAACAACTTTGTTAGAGTCACTTCGGAACTAAAAAAGCCCTTTAAAGCCTCGATTTTAGCAAAACTACTTATAATAACTTTTTTTTAACGCGAATTGAGTTTTAAGGCATATTGGACCTCAAAATGAGTCATTAAGACTTATTATAATTTATTATATGTTTAAATACACAATTGGGATCAAAACAACTTTGCTAAACTCACTTCAGAACCAAAAAAGACCTTTAATGGCTCGATTTAGGCACAACATGTCAAAAGGACTTAGTTTTTTTGCGTACTGACTTTTGAAGGCTTGTTGGTGCTCAAAATGAGTCCGCAAGACTTATTATAATACAATATATGTTCAAATACTCAATTAGAATCAAAACAACTTTCCTGGAGTCACTTCGGAGCCGAAAAGCCCTTTAAAGGATCGATTTACGTAAAACTTATTGTATGCAATTAGATTTAGTGCGAAGTGAGTTTTTAAGGTTTGTTGCATCTTCAAATGAGTCCATAAGATTTATTATAATATAATATATGTTTAAATACACATTTAGGATCCCAACAACTTTGCTAGAGTCCTTTCGGTGCAAAAAAGGCTTTCTAATTGTTCAATTTCGGCAAAACTAGTTATAATGACTTTGTTTTAACGCGAAATGGATTTTTAACGCTTCTTCGAGCTCCAAAGGAGTTCCTAAGACTTATTATAATACATTATATGTTCAAATACTCATTTAGCATCGAAACAACTTTGCTAGACATATTTCGGAGCCAAAGAAGCCCTTTAAAGGCTCGGCTTAGGTCAAACTGGTTATAAGCACTTAGTTTTTGCGCGAAGTTAGTTTTTAAACCTTGTTGGAGTTCCAAATGAGTCCCTAAGACTTAGTACAATAAATTATATGTTTAAATACACATTTAAGATCATAAAAACTTTGTTAGAGTCACTTCGGAACTAAAAAAGCCCTTTAAAGCCTCGATTTCGGCAAAACTACTTATAATAACTTTGTTTTAACGCGAATTGAGTTTTAAGGCATATTGGAGCTCCAAATGAGTCATTAAGACTTATTATAATATATTATATGTTTAAATACACAATTGGGATCAAAACAACTTTGCTAAACTCACTTCGGAACCAAAAAAGACCTTTAATAGCTCGATTTAGGCACAACTTGTCAAAAGGACTTAGTTTTTTTGCGTACTGACTTTTGAAGGCTTGTTGGTGCTCAAAATGAGTCCCCAAGACTTATTATAATACAATATATGTTCAAATAATCATTTAGAATCAAAACAACTTTCCTGGAGTCACTTCGGAGGCGAAAAGCCCTTTAAAGGATCGATTTACGTAAAACTTATTGTAAGCAATTAGATTTAGTGCGAAGTGAGTTTTTAAGGTTTGTTGCTTCTTCAAATGAGTCCATAAGATTTATTATAATATAATATATGTTTAAATACACATTTGGGATCACAACAACTTTGCTAGAGTCCTTTCGGAGCAAAAAAGGCTTTCTAATTGTTCAATTTCGGCAAAACTAGTTATAATGTCTTTGTTTTAACGCGAAATGGATTTTTAACGCTTCTTCCAGCTCCAAAGGAGTTCCTAAGACTTATTATAATACATTATATGTTCAAATACTCATTTAGCATCAAAACTGTTGGAAAAAATTTGCAATAATGCGTAAAAGTTCTATGTAAGGCGGAAATATGGTATTCTAAAATTTATAATCAAACACTTTGATCAAACCATCAAGAACATAGAACAAGGATCTTTTCATAATTTTATTAGAAAAGCAAACAAGCATACAAATATGCACAAAATTTATTTCATAAATAAATTATAGTGATCAAGAATTTTACCAAGAAGATTCTAGTGATTGACTACTTCTCTTCACGCCGTGCGTTTCGAGACCGCCAAGGTTGGGCTAAGAGAACGCTCGAAACGAACTTATCAGCCTTAGGGAATCCTCGCTTTGCCGATACCACAATCTTCCAAACCGTGCCTCCGGATCGGGAAGAGACGAGAGTGTGGGCTCACTCTAATTTTTCTCACACACACTACCTTAGTGTATAATAAGGCTATGATAATAGCTATAGGGGGATGGCAATTGAGGGAGTTTCTCTCTCTAGAAATTCTCTCAACAGAGCTTATGAGCTTGTGTGTTTTTTCTAACTAGGTTAGTTTTTCTCTCTAGAATAGGGTCCTATTTATAGAGAGATTAAGGAGGTGTTTAATAAGTATACTCCAAGTCCTACTTGGATTCAAACTAATACCTATTATTATTTATTTTGGATATATTAAAATATCATATATTTTAATTATATATATTTATATATCTCATATATAAATATATATATATATATATATATACACGACTTTGTTCAACAAGTTCGGCAACTTCTCAAAAAGTCAATTTGCGATTTTGATATATATAAGTAGATATATACAAATATATAAATACATATATATAAATATAATATGTGTGATGTTTCAAATATGATTTAATATTAATATAATTATATATTATATATATATAGATATATTCGTATGTATACGAATTCAAAAACTAAAATCGGCAGCTTTTGAAAAACTACTTTGCGATTTTAAATAAACAAATATATATATATATATATATATATATATATGTTACAAGTTTGAAATCGTAAACTCCTTTACCAAAATATATATATATATATATATTTAATCAAATCTTAAATAGAATCTAATTCTATTTTGATATCCAAAATACATCATTATCTAACTCTTAGATAAATAATTAGGGTTAGTTATTTCAAATCCTATTTTAAGTAGGATAACTATCTTTATTTAAATAAATTTGTACAAATCCTAATCTAATTAGGATTTCTACAAAATACCTCCTTTTTGATTTATTTATCCAACTCTTGGATAATTTAACAATTAAATAAAACTCTTTTATTTAGATTGATTGCCTCCCAAATAAACTAATTTTGGCGAGAAACTATTTTCATAATTCCCTCCAAAATTAATTTAAATTAATTTTAACCATTATTTATTTAACAATTAAATAAATAACTAAAATCAATCGTTTATTATCGAATTAACTATTAATCCAATAAGTGTGAGAAAAATATAATTAATCACCATTAATTATTAGAGTATCTCTATCGATCTGATGGAGTCGGTTCGGGGACCATGGACCTAATAATTCAGGCTCCAATAAAAACAAATAATTAACCAAAACTCTTTAGTTAAAAACTTGATTTATTAATTTCGAGGTTACTCCACTAAAAACCCGGAATTGCACTCCTGAAATTATTAGAATAATTTACTCGGTGAGTTGTCCATTGATATAATCATTTCATGAGATTCGATCCTCCAGATTGGTTCATGATCTGAGTTGGTGAATTTACCGTTTTACCACTCAGATCATATCTTGTTCCTTAAGTACCATTAATTCACTAGCGAATAATTCATTTACGATCTTGATCATAAATGTGCGCGCAATTGTTCGGTTCCAGAATCAACACATTAAGGGAACCAATCTTAACTTCCTTTTTATCAGAAGCTGGATTCCATATCTATGAAACCCCATTCCCCAGTGATCATGTTTCGGACCTCCAAAATGCAAGTATTTAGCCCAGATCAATCATGGACCGTAACGAACAAATCAAAAGGCCCGTAAACGTAACCTAGGGGTCTGTGGCCACTCAGGATTAAGATCGATTCTCATATGATCATCTTATGACTTCGAGACGAGTATCGTAACGGTACTTAAACGACACTTCAGAATCGAGTCAGTCCATGTCCTATATAATCTAATTATATAGAATGCTTCCACTTAGTGTCACCACACCGACAACCCGGATAAGGTTATCGCATCCAATATGTCAGTGGACCGCATATGTGATTTCGGATCAAGTCACCCACTCTTGATCAATCACGGACTCATTTAAACATATCAACTAAAATTCTAATCCTTTGTATATAACAAACTTATATACTAGAATTTCAGTTACATAATATGTTATGGATATTGATGAATATAAATAAAATAAAGTCTCAAATAATTCATGAAAAATTTCTTTTTATTTTATTAATCAGCAAATTCAAAATCATAAAAATAGTCTCCTTTTTGGGCACTATTCTAACAATCTCCCACTTGCCCTAAAGGAGATGAGACATTCCTCTCAGACCTATTTCTCAAAGAGTACACACTGAAGTAGACGTCGACTTTCAAGCGTCATTATTCGATTTGAAATCAGAATCAGTGTATACTAGTAAATTTAGGTCACCACCTTAATAAACTAGCACATAGTCTCTTGTTCTCCTTATCGGGATTATCCATTGCCTTCCTAAAAGACATTGGATCATCATCGTTTGTGTCAGAAACAATGACATTCGCCTCAGTACGGTAGCGGACGGATAATCTTATTTCCCTCCCACTACGTCTAGGTACTATAGCGTCCTGATTAAGAACTGTGGTTTTTTCTTCTTCTCTCAACTCAACAACTCTTGTTGGTTGAGAAGTAGAAGCAGGTGCTAACATTTTCTCGAGTACAGCCTTACTTCGAGGTTTATAATTTGTCATATAATCGTTTTCAAGAAAAGTGGCATGCGTCGACACGAATACCTTCTTTTCTTTAGGACTATAAAACAAACCTCCTCTCGTGCCTTTTGGATAACCAATGAACAGACACACTTCTGTTCTTGACTCCAATTTGCTTGGTTTCTTTTTCAGCACGTGTGCCGGACACCCCCATATGCGATAATGACGTAAACTAAGTTTACGACCATTCCACAACTCTAAAGGTGTTTTAGAAACAGACTTAGACGGAACGACATTTAGAATGTCGACAGCCGTCTTGATAGCATGGCCCCAGAAAGATACTGGAAGTGAAGAGTAGCTTATCATGGATCTTACCATGTCTAACAAGGTTCGGTTCCTTCGTTCTGCAACACTATTTTGTTGCGAATCACCAGGAGCCGAAAGCTGCGACAAAATCCCATTCTCAATGAGATGGTCGGCAAACGCAGTATCAAGATACTCACCTCCTCGATCTGATCGAAGAGTCTTAAGTGATTTACCCAATTGCTTTTCAGCCTCATCACGAAATTCTTGAAACTTCTGAAAAGTTTCAGATTTTCGTTGCATTAGATAAATGTAACTATATCTAGAGTAATCGTCAATCAAATTGGCGAAGTACTCATAACCACCTCTAGCTTGAACATTCAAAGGTTTACAGACATCTGTATGTACAAGCTCAAGTGGTTCTTTGGCTCTTTCTCCTTTAGCCGAAAAGGTCCTTTTAGTCATTTTGCCCTCTAAACTGGATTCACAGACATATAGAGAACCAACTCTTAGTTCTCTCAAAGGACCATCCTTTGTTAGTCTACTAATCCTATCTAGACTAATATGACCAAGTCTAAGATGCCATAGATATGTTTCATTATCACTTGATACTTTAGGTTTCATGTTAGGTTTAGGATTTGCTACTCTAAACATTTCAGTATTTAAGATAAAAGATTCCATTGGTCTTAAAACATAAAGCCCATATTCCATATTTGCAGAACAAATTTCCAAACTATTTCGCAAAATAATAATCGAATTATTATTAAATGAAACTGAAAAGGAATGTTTACATAGTTCTGAAACTGAAATCAAATTTCTCCTAAAATATGGAATAAAATAAACTAATTCTAAAACTAAAAATTTATTTTTGAATGCGAGGCGAGCTTCTCCCACTGCTTTGACTGTAACGGACTCTCCATTGTCAACTTTCAGTGTAAGATCTCCATCTTTAAGTTCCCTTTAAGAGCTAAGCAGCGTTCTTCTTTTTCTCGGCTAATTCAGCGAGGTAGCCTGGACAATTTCTCTTCCAATGTCCCTCACCGTCGCAATGGAAACACTTTCCTTTGCTATTGTTGCTTTGCTTTTGCTCTTTTGCATTCTTGGGCTTTTTGGAATCTTTTTCTTTGGGCTTGCTTGTGTCCTTATTGGAACTCTTCCGTTGGGACTTGCTTTCTTGTCCACCTTTGGTGCCACTGGAGCCAGAGGCCTTTCTCTTTTTAGATTGGGCCTTAGAAGATGAGGCCCTTTCGGCAACATTTGCCACACCTTTCTTCTTGGCTATCCCACTTATAGACTCAAAAGTCTGGAGCTCGTTGAGGAGTTGAGTAAGTCCATAGTTCAACTTATTCATAATATAGTTGGACGTAAATTGGACAAAATCAGGCGAAAGTGAGTTCAGAATGATTCCCACTTGCGTCACCTCATCGATAGTGGCGCCATGCAGCTCAGCCTCTGTGAAATAGTTCGTCATCATCATGACGTGGTCTCTCACATAGGTTCCAGGAGACATCTTCGCATTCATGTACTTGCGAGTGGCTTCCATTCGAGCTTGCTCGTTTTGCATCCCAAACATCTCTTGAAGAGTGTCTAGGATCTCAACAGCAGTCTCCTTATTCTCCAATTTTGTTCGCAGAGCATCAGACATACTTGCGAGCATGTAGGCCTTAGCCTTGTTGTTGGAGGAGTTCCAACGCTCAAAATCTTCTTTGAGCGCCCGCGCAGCATTTGCGACAGGAACAGGTGGACGTGACTCAGTAAGAACATACCTTATGCTCTCACTGACCAGCACGATGTTGAGGTTACTTTTCCACTTGGAAAAGTTATCCCCAGTTAGCACATCTTTGGACAATAAAGCGGTAATAGGATTTCCCAACGACATATTGAAAATGCTGATAATAAAATTAAACAGAAATTAGAAAAGTTTGAGACAAAATATTCATCATGATTTCGGGAATAATAAACGTGTATGCATAAATGCAACGGGAAAAATACTAAAACCTTTAAGTTATTATTCCCTCGACAGTTCGGTTATCCATGAATAAAGTGCCGCCGTAGGGTAGGTCAATTATTCACTTAACCAAACCGAGACTCTTCTCGATTAATAAGCACGACCAAAATAACTCTTATTTCCATGCCTATTAAATGCCGAAGTGGGAAAGTTTGGCCAAACAAGTCAACATTTGATTTGTCTTGTGAGTTAACCCATCGTTTCGACTTCTCAGACTTAACTCAAGATGTGCCGCCGTAGGGTAGGTCACACTTGAAATACGTCCAAAAAATCTATCATACGAGACTTAGCCTTGGTATTGAGCCAAGCGGACACCACCCGTAGGGGGACGAAATCGAAGCGTCTCGAGGCGCCGCTTGACCCTCACGGTGCTAAATCAACGATGGAGACCATAAACTCACTATTAATGTAGTATTTGTTAAACCTAAGTTAACATTTAACTAGGTGAAATTGATTTTAGGTTTATAATCTAATTATTAACCTAAAAAGTGTAGAAATAAATTCTACGTGATTCTAAGCTACCCATTTAAAACCCTTTTAAATATGCTTAGAATATGTCTTTTCGTGACGTACTAATCTTTGGTTTATAAAGCATCTCATGTTTAATTAAACCTAATTAGTACTACGTGAAATTATAACCTTTAGTTTCACTTCACGAATAGAACTTCCAAGTAAGAAGGGGGGTCACAATGGTCCGCTTAAATCCCTCCAAACCTTAGACCTCTTATCGGTCCTTTTGACAAAGTCTTTTCGCTCCGCTCAACTTATTCATTAAAATCTACTCCTAACAACTTAGGTAATTTTAATTGAATAAGCCCCAAATTGTGTTGGTCAAATTTTAAACACTTTTAAAATAACCAATCCATCATTTAATCATAGTACATATTAATCACATTAACAATATGAATAATGATGCAAGCGGAACATAATATTGAATGGCACTCCTATACTATATGACATGTGACGTGCATGACATATTATAAAAAATATAGTGTAAAAATAAAAACATTGGAATTGACCGAGTTCCTTTGGTTTATAAATAAATAAAATAAAATAAAACTAATCTAACGGGCCTCCTCTTCATGGGCTTCGTCTCCAAGTCCATCTTCGGGTCCATCATTGTGGATTTGACCTAAAATTAAAACACTTTTAATTTTGGTTCGGGCCAACATGAGTTTCATAAACCTATGGGCCTACTATAATGGGCCGGGCAACCTAGGGTTTAAAAACCTTAGGTTTAGGGCCCATCATTGGCCAATCAACCTTAGAGTCTTACTCTAGGGCTTTGGCCTCCTATGGTGGTGGCTATCCTAGGGTCAAAACCCTAGAATTTTAGCCACCAAAATCCACCACTTAGGGTTTCACCAAACCCTAAGTTTTTGTCCTTCAAAGTCTTCTTGAATTTGATTTGATGATCATTGTGAAATTTACATAATTTTATAAATTTACATAATATAAAATAAAATAAAACTTACAAAATTCCTAACTCAAATTAAGGGCGAACATCAAATCTAATTGAACCAAAAGAACCATATAATTAACGACCAATTCCAAAAGTAGATTCATTCATCAACATGACAATCAAACAAAACATACATCTCATGTATCAACAATTATTGTGCCATTCAATAATGCAATTAGAATCACATTCTAAATTGATTTTCTAATAAAATTAAGACCGCTCTGATACCAGTTGTTGGAAAAAATTTGCAATAATGCGTAAAAGTTCTATGTAAGGCGGAAATATGGTATTCTAAAATTTATAATCAAACACTTTGATCAAACCATCAAGAACATAGAACAAGGATCTTTTCATAATTTTATTAGAAAAGCAAACAAGCATACAAATATGCACAAAATTTATTTCATAAATAAATTATAGTGATCAAGAATTTTACCAAGAAGATTCTAGTGATTGACTACTTCTCTTCACGCCGTGCGTTTCGAGACCGCCAAGGTTGGGCTAAGAGAACGCTCGAAACGAACTTATCAGCCTTAGGGAATCCTCGCTTTGCCGATACCACAATCTTCCAAACCGTGCCTCCGGATCGGGAAGAGACGAGAGTGTGGGCTCACTCTAATTTTTCTCACACACACTACCTTAGTGTATAATAAGGCTATGATAATAGCTATAGGGGGATGGCAATTGAGGGAGTTTCTCTCTCTAGAAATTCTCTCAACAGAGCTTATGAGCTTGTGTGTTTTTTCTAACTAGGTTAGTTTTTCTCTCTAGAATAGGGTCCTATTTATAGAGAGATTAAGGAGGTGTTTAATAAGTATACTCCAAGTCCTACTTGGATTCAAACTAATACCTATTATTATTTATTTTGGATATATTAAAATATCATATATTTTAATTATATATATTTATATATCTCATATATAAATATATATATATATATATATACACGACTTTGTTCAACAAGTTCGGCAACTTCTCAAAAAGTCAATTTGCGATTTTGATATATATAAGTAGATATATACAAATATATAAATACATATATATAAATATAATATGTGTGATGTTTCAAATATGATTTAATATTAATATAATTATATATTATATATATATAGATATATTCGTATGTATACGAATTCAAAAACTAAAATCGGCAGCTTTTGAAAAACTACTTTGCGATTTTAAATAAACAAATATATATATATATATATATATATATATGTTACAAGTTTGAAATCGTAAACTCCTTTACCAAAATATATATATATATATATATTTAATCAAATCTTAAATAGAATCTAATTCTATTTTGATATCCAAAATACATCATTATCTAACTCTTAGATAAATAATTAGGGTTAGTTATTTCAAATCCTATTTTAAGTAGGATAACTATCTTTATTTAAATAAATTTGTACAAATCCTAATCTAATTAGGATTTCTACAAAATACCTCCTTTTTGATTTATTTATCCAACTCTTGGATAATTTAACAATTAAATAAAACTCTTTTATTTAGATTGATTGCCTCCCAAATAAACTAATTTTGGCGAGAAACTATTTTCATAATTCCCTCCAAAATTAATTTAAATTAATTTTAACCATTATTTATTTAACAATTAAATAAATAACTAAAATCAATCGTTTATTATCGAATTAACTATTAATCCAATAAGTGTGAGAAAAATATAATTAATCACCATTAATTATTAGAGTATCTCTATCGATCTGATGGAGTCGGTTCGGGGACCATGGACCTAATAATTCAGGCTCCAATAAAAACAAATAATTAACCAAAACTCTTTAGTTAAAAACTTGATTTATTAATTTCGAGGTTACTCCACTAAAAACCCGGAATTGCACTCCTGAAATTATTAGAATAATTTACTCGGTGAGTTGTCCATTGATATAATCATTTCATGAGATTCGATCCTCCAGATTGGTTCATGATCTGAGTTGGTGAATTTACCGTTTTACCACTCAGATCATATCTTGTTCCTTAAGTACCATTAATTCACTAGCGAATAATTCATTTACGATCTTGATCATAAATGTGCGCGCAATTGTTCGGTTCCAGAATCAACACATTAAGGGAACCAATTTTAACTTCCTTTTTATCAGAAGCTGGATTCCATATCTATGAAACCCCATTCCCCAGTGATCATGTTTCGGACCTCCAAAATGCAAGTATTTAGCCCAGATCAATCATGGACCGTAACGAACAAATCAAAAGGCCCGTAAACGTAACCTAGGGGTCTGTGGCCACTCAGGATTAAGATCGATTCTCATATGATCATCTTATGACTTCGAGACGAGTATCGTAACGGTACTTAAACGACACTTCAGAATCGAGTCAGTCCATGTCCTATATAATCTAATTATATAGAATGCTTCCACTTAGTGTCACCACACCGACAACCCGGATAAGGTTATCGCATCCAATATGTCAGTGGACCGCATATGTGATTTCGGATCAAGTCACCCACTCTTGATCAATCACGGACTCATTTAAACATATCAACTAAAATTCTAATCCTTTGTATATAACAAACTTATATACTAGAATTTCAGTTACATAATATGTTATGGATATTGATGAATATAAATAAAATAAAGTCTCAAATAATTCATGAAAATTTTTTTTTTATTTTATTAATCAGCAAATTCAAAATCATAAAAATAGTCTCCTTTTTGGGCACTATTCTAACAAAAACAACTTTACTAGACATATTTCGGAGCCAAAGAAGCCCTTTAAAGGCTCGGTTTAGGTCAAACTGGTTATAAGCACTTAGTTTTTGCGCGAAGTTAGTTTTTAAACCTTGTTGGAGCTCCAAATGAGTCCCTAAGACTTAGTAAAATAAATTATATCTTTAAATACACATTTGGGATCATAACAACTTTGTTAGAGTCACTTCGGAACTAAAAAAGCCCTTTAAAGCCTCGATTTTGGCAAAACTACTTATAATAACTTTTTTTTAACGCGAATTGAGTTTTAAGGCATATTGGACCTCAAAATGAGTCATTAAGACTTATTATAATTTATTATATGTTTAAATACACAATTGGGATCAAAACAACTTTGCTAAACTCACTTCAGAACCAAAAAAGACCTTTAATGGCTCGATTTAGGCACAACATGTCAAAAGGACTTAGTTTTTTTGCGTACTGACTTTTGAAGGCTTGTTGGTGCTCAAAATGAGTCCGCAAGACTTATTATAATACAATATATGTTCAAATACTCAATTAGAATCAAAACAACTTTCCTGGAGTCGCTTCGGAGCCGAAAAGCCCTTTAAAGGATCGATTTACGTAAAACTTATTGTAAGCAATTAGATTTAGTGCGAAGTGAGTTTTTAAGGTTTGTTGCATCTTCAAATGAGTCCATAACATTTATTATAATATAATATATGTTTAAATACACATTTGGGATCCCAACAACTTTGCTAGAGTCCTTTCGGAGCAAAAAAGGCTTTCTAATTGTTCAATTTCGGCAAAACTAGTTATAATGACTTTGTTTTAACGCGAAATGGATTTTTAACGCTTCTTCGAGCTCCAAAGGAGTTCCTAAGACTTATTATAATACATTATTTGTTCAAATACTCATTTAGCATCGAAACAACTTTGCTAGACATATTTCGGAGCCAAAGAAGCCCTTTAAAGGCTCGGCTTAGGTCAAACTGGTTATAAGCACTTAGTTTTTGCGCGAAGTTAGTTTTTAAACCTTGTTGGAGTTCCAAATGAGTCCCTAAGACTTAGTACAATAAATTATATGTTTAAATACACATTTAAGATCATAACAACTTTGTTAGAGTCACTTCGGAACTAAAAAAGCCCTTTAAAGCCTCGATTTCGGCAAAACTACTTATAATAACTTTGTTTTAACGCGAATTGAGTTTTAAGGCATATTGGAGCTCCAAATGAGTCATTAAGACTTATTATAATATATTATATGTTTAAATACATAATTGGGATCAAAACAACTTTGCTAAACTCACTTCGGAACCAAAAAAGACCTTTAATGGCTCGAATTAGGCACAACATGTCAAAAGGACTTAGTTTTTTTGCGTACTAACTTTTGAAGGCTTATTGGTGCTCAAAATGAGTCCCCAAGACTTATAATAATACAATATATGTTCAAATACTCATTTAGAATCAAAACAACTTTCCTGGAGTCACTTCGGAGCCGAAAAGCCCTTTAAAGGATCGATTTACGTAAAACTTACTGTAAGCAATTAGATTTAGTGCGAAGTGAGTTTTTAAGGTTTGTTGCATCTTCAAATGAGTCCATAAGATTTATTATAATATAATATATGTTTAAATACACATTTGGGATCACAACAAGTTTGCTAGAGTCCTTTCGGAGCAAAAAAGGCTTTCTAATTGTTCAATTTCGGCAAAACTAGTTATAATGACTTTGTTTTAACGCGAAATGGATTTTTAACGCTTATTCGAGCTCCAAAGGAGTTCCTAAGACTCATTATAATACATTATATGTTCAAATACTCATTTAGCATCAAAACAACTTTGCTAGACATATTTTGGAGCCAAAGAAGCCCTTTAAAGGCTCGGTTTAGGTCAAACTGGTTATAAGCAGTTAGTTTTTGCGCGAAGTTAGTTTTTAAACCTTGTTGGAGTTCCAAATGAGTCCCTAAGACTTAGTACAATAAATTATATGTTTAAATACACATTTGGGATCATAACAACTTTGTTAGAGTCACTTCGAAACTAAAAAAGCCCTTTAAAGCCTCGATTTCGGCAAAACTACTTATAATAACTTTGTTTTAACGCGAATTGAGTTTTAAGGCATATTGGAGCTCCAAATGAGTCATTAAGACTTATTATAATATATTATATGTTTAAATACACAATTGGGATCAAAACAACTTTGCTAAACTCACTTCGGAACCAAAAAAGACCTTTAATGGCTCGATTTAGGCACAACATGTCAAAAGGACTTAGTTTTTTTGCGTACTGACTTTTGAAGGCTTGTTGGTGCTCAAAATGAGTCCCCAAGACTTATTCTAATACAATATATGTTCAAATTCTCATTTAGAATCAAAATAACTTTCCTGGAGTCACTTCGGAGCCGAAAAGCCCTTTAAAAGATCGATTTACGTAAAACTTATTGTAAGCAATTAGATTTAGTGCGAAGTGAGTTTTTAAGGTTTGTTGCATCTTCAAATGAGTCCATAAGATTTAATATAATATAATATATGTTTAAATACACATTTGGGATCACAACAACTTTGCTAGAGTCCTTTCGGAGCAAAAAAGGCTTTCTAATTGTTCAATTTCGGCAAAACTAGTTATAATGACTTAGTTTTAACGCGAAATGGATTTTTAACGCTTCTTCAAGCTCCAAAGGAGTTCCTAAGACTTATTATAATACATTATATGTTCAAATACTCATTTAGCATCAAAACAACTTTGCTAGACATATTTCGGAGCTAAAGAAGCCTATTAAAGGCTCGGTTTAGGTCAAACTGGTTATAAGCACTTAGTTTTTGCGCGAAGTTAGATTTTAAACCTTGTTGGAGTTCCAAATGAGTCCCTAAGACTTAGTACAATAAATTATATGTTTAAATACACATTTGGGATCATAACAAATTTGTTAGAGTCCCTTCGGAACTAAAAAAGCCCTTTAAAGCCTCGATTTCGGCAAAACTACTTATAATAACTTTGTTTTAATGCGAATTGAGTTTTAAGGCATATTGGAGCTCCAAATGAGTCATTAAGACTTATTATAATATATTATATGTTTAAATACACAATTGGGATCAAAACAACTTTGCTAAACTCACTTCGGAACCAAAAAAGACCTTTAATGGCTCGATTTAGGCACAACATGTCAAAAGGACTTAGTTTTTTTGCGTACTGACTTTTGAAGGCTTGTTGGTGCTCAAAATGAGTCCCCAAGACTTATTCTAATACAATATATGTTCAAATTCTCATTTAGAATCAAAATAACTTTCCTGGAGTCACTTCGGAGCCGAAAAGCCCTTTAAAGGATCGATTTACGTAAAACTTATTGTAAGCAATTAGATTTAGTGCGAAGTGAGTTTTTAAGGTTTGTTGCATCTTCAAATGAGACCATAAGATTTATTATAATATAATATATGTTTAAATACACATTTGGGATCACAACAACTTTGCTAGAGTCCTTTCGGAGCAAAAAAGGCTTTCTAATTGTTCAATTTCGGCAAAACTAGTTATAATGACTTTGTTTTAACGCGAAATGGATTTTTAACGCTTCTTCGAGCTCCAAAGGAGTTCCTAAGACTTATTATAATACATTATATGTTCAAATACTCATTTAGCATCAAAACAACTTTGCTAGACATATTTCGGAGCCAAAGAAGCCCTTTAAAGGCTCGGTTTAGGTCAAACTGGTTATAAGCAGTTAGTTTTTGCGCGAAGTTAGTTTTTAAACCTTGTTGGAGCTCCAAATGAGTCCCTAAGACTTAGTACAATAAATTATATGTTTAAATACACATTTGGGATCATAACAACTTTGTTAGAGTCACTTCGAAACTAAAAAAGCCCTTTAAAGCCTCGATTTCGGCAAAACTACTTATAATAACTTTGTTTTAACGCGAATTGAGTTTTAAGGCATATTGGAGCTCCAAATGAGTCATTAAGACTTATTATAATATATTATATGTTTAAATACACAATTGGGATCAAAACAACTTTGCTAAACTCACTTCGGAACCAAAAAAGACCTTTAATGGCTCGATTTAGGCACAACATGTCAAAAGGACTTAGTTTTTTTGCGTACTGACTTTTGAAGGCTTGTTGGTGCTCAAAATGAGTCTCCAAGACTTATTCTAATACAATATATGTTCAAATTCTCATTTAGAATCAAAATAACTTTCCTGGAGTCACTTTGGAGCCGAAAAGCCCTTTAAAGGATCGATTTACGTAAAACTTATTGTAAGCAATTAGATTTAGTGCGAAGTGAGTTTTTAAGGTTTGTTGCATCTTCAAATGAGTCCATAAGATTTATTATAATATAATATATGTTTAAATACACATTTGGGATCACAACAACTTTGCTAGAGTCCTTTCGGAGCAGAAAAGGCTTTCTAATTGTTCAATTTCGGCAAAACTAGTTATAATGACTTTGTTTTAACGCGAAATGGATTTTTAACGCTTCTTCGAGCTCCAAAGGAGTTCCTAAGACTTATTATAATACATTATATGTTCAAATACTCATTTAGCATCAAAACAACTTTGCTAGACATATTTCGGAGCCAAAGAAGCCCTTTAAAGGCTCGGTTTAGGTCAAACTGGTTATAAGCAGTTAGTTTTTGCGCGAAGTTAGTTTTTAAACCTTGTTGGAGCTCCAAATGAGTCCCTAAGACTTAGTACAATAAATTATATGTTTAAATACACATTTGGGATCATAACAACTTTGTTAGAGTCACTTCGAAACTAAAAAAGCCCTTTAAAGCCTCGATTTCGGCAAAACTACTTATAATAACTTTGTTTTAACGCGAATTGAGTTTTAAGGCATATTGGAGCTCCAAATGAGTCATTAAGGCTTATTATAATATATTATATGTTTAAATACACAATTGGGATCAAAACAACTTTGCTAAACTCACTTCGGAACCAAAAAAGACCTTTAATGGCTCGATTTAGGCACAACATGTCAAAAGGACTTAGTTTTTTTGCGTACTGACTTTTGAAGGCTTGTTGGTGCTCAAAATGAGTCCCCAAGACTTATTATAATACAATATATGTTCAAATACTCATTTAGAATCAAAACAACTTTCCTGGAGTCACTTCGGAGCCGAAAAGCCCTTTAAAGGATCGATTTACGTAAAACTTATTGTAAGCAATTAGATTTAGTGCGAAGTGAGTTTTTAAGGTTTGTTGCATCTTCAAATGAGACCATAAGATTTATTATAAAATAATATATGTTTAAATACACATTTGGGATCCCAACAAATTTGCTAGAGTCCTTTCGAGCAAAAAAGGCTTTCTAATTGTTCAATTTCGGCAAAACTAGTTATAATGACTTTGTTTTAACGCGAAATGGATTTTTAATGCTTCTTCGAGCTCCAAAGGAGTTCCTAAGACTTATTATAATACATTATATGTTCAAATACTCATTTAGCATCAAAAGAACTTTGCTAGACATATTTCGGAGCCAAAGAAGCCCTTTAAAGGCCCGGTTTAGGTCAAACTAGTTATAAGCACTTAGTTTTTGCGCGAAGTTAGTTTTTAAACCTTGTTGGAGCTCCAAATGAGTCCCTAAGACTTAGTACAATAAATTATATGTTTAAATCTACATTTGGGATCATAACAACTTTGTTAGAGTCACTTCGGAACTAAAAAAGCCCTTTAAAGCCTCGATTTCGGCAAAACTACTTATAATAACTTTATTTTAATGCGAATTGAGTTTTAAGGCATATTGGAGCTCCAAATGAGTCATTAAGACTTATTATAATATATTATATGTTTAAATACACAATTGGGATCAAAACAACTTTGCTAAACTCACTTCGGAACCAAAAAAGACCTTTAATGGCTCGATTTAGGCACAACATGTCAAAAGGACTTAGTTTTTTTGCGTACTAACTTTTGAAGGCTTGTTGGTGCTCAAAATGAGTCCCCAAGACTTATTCTAATACAATATATGTTCAAATTCTCATTTAGAATCAAAATAACTTTCCTGGAGTCACTTCGGAGCCGAAAAGCCCTTTAAAGGATCGATTTACGTAAAACTTATTGTAAGCAATTAGATTTAGTGCGAAGTGAGTTTTTAAGGTTTGTTGCATCTTCAAATGAGTCCATAAGATTTATTATAATATAATATATGTTTAAATACACATTTGGGATCCCAACAACTTTGCTAGAGTCCTTTCGGAGCAAAAAAGGCTTTCTAATTGTTCAATTTCGGCAAAACTAGTTATAATGACTTTGTTTTAACGCGAAATGGATTTTTAACGCTTCTTCGAGCTCCAAAGGAGTTCCTAAGACTTATTATAACAAATTATATGTTCAAATACTCATTTAGCATCAAAACAACTTTGCTAGACATATTTCAGAGCCAAAGAAGCCCTTTAAAGGCTCGGTTCAGGTCAAACTGGTTATAAGCAGTTAGTTTTTGCGCGAAGTTAGTTTTTAAACCTTGTTGGAGCTCCAAATGAGTCCCTAAGACTTAGTACAATAAATTATATGTTTAAATACACATTTGGGATCATAACAACTTTGTTAGAGTCACTTTGAAACTAAAAAAGCCCTTTAAAGCCTCGATTTCGGCAAAACTACTTATAATAACTTTGTTTTAACGCGAATTGAGTTTTAAGGTATATTGGAGCTCCAAATGAGTCATTAAGATTTATTATAATATATTATATGTTTAAATACACAATTGGGATCAAAACAACTTTGCTAAACTCACTTCGGAACCAAAAAAGACCTTTAATGGCTCGATTTAGGCACAACATGTCAAAAGGACTTAGTTTTTTTGCGTACTGACTTTTGAAGGCTTGTTGGTGCTCAAAATGAGTCCCCAAGACTTATTCTAATACAATATATGTTCAAATTCTCATTTAGAATCAAAATAACTTTCCTGGAGTCACTTCGGAGCCGAAAAGCCCTTTAAAGGATCGATTTACGTAAAACTTATTGTAAGCAATTAGATTTAGTGCGAAGTGAGTTTTTAAGGTTTGTTGCATCTTCAAATGAGTCCATAAGATTTATTATAATATAATATATGTTTAAATACACATTTGGGATCACAACAACTTTGCTAGAGTCCTTTCGGAGCAGAAAAGGCTTTCTAATTGTTCAATTTCGGCAAAACTAGTTATAATGACTTTGTTTTAACGCGAAATGGATTTTTAACGCTTCTTCGAGCTCCAAAGGAGTTCCTAAGACTTATTATAATACATTATATGTTCAAATACTCATTTAGCATCAAAACAACTTTGCTAGACATATTTCGGAGCCAAAGAAGCCCTTTAAAGGCTCGGTTTAGGTCAAACTGGTTATAAGCAGTTAGTTTTTGCGCGAAGTTAGTTTTTAAACCTTGTTGGAGCTCCAAATGAGTCCCTAAGACTTAGTACAATAAATTATATGTTTAAATACACATTTGGGATCATAACAACTTTGTTAGAGTCACTTCGAAACTAAAAAAGCCCTTTAAAGCCTCGATTTCGGCAAAACTACTTATAATAACTTTGTTTTAACGCGAATTGAGTTTTAAGGCATATTGGAGCTCCAAATGAGTCATTAAGACTTATTATAATATATTATATGTTTAAATACACAATTGGGATCAAAACAACTTTGCTAAACTCACTTCGGAACCAAAAAAGACCTTTAATGGCTCGATTTAGGCACAACAGGTCAAAAGGACTTAGTTTTTTTGCGTACTGACTTTTGAAAACTTGTTGGTGCTCAAAATGAGTCCCCAAGACTTATTATAATACAATATATGTTCAAATACTCATTTAGAATCAAAACAACTTTCCTGGAGTCACTTCGGAGCCGAAAAGCCCTTTAAAGGATCGATTTACGTAAAACTTATTGTAAGCAATTAGATTTAGTGCGAAGTGAGTTTTTAAGGTTTGTTGCATCTTCAAATGAGACCATAATATTTATTATAAAATAATATATGTTTAAATACACATTTGGGATCCCAACAAATTTGCTAGAGTCCTTTCGGAGCAAAAAAGGCTTTCTAATTGTTCAATTTCGGCAAAACTAGTTATAATGACTTTGTTTTAACGCGAAATGGATTTTTAACGCTTCTTCGAGCTCCAAAGGAGTTCCTAAGACTTATTATAATATATTATATGTTCAAATACTCATTTAGCATCAAAACAACTTTGCTAGACATATTTCGGAGCCAAAGAAGCCCTTTAAAGGCTCGGTTTAGGTCAAACTGGTTATAAGCTGTTAGTTTTTGCGCGAAGTTAGTTTTTAAACCTTGTTGGAGCTCCAAATGAGTCCCTAAGACTTAGTACAATAAATTATATGTTTAAATACACATTTGGGATCATAACAACTTTGTTAGAGTCACTTCGAAACTAAAAAAGCCCTTTAAAGCCTCGATTTCGGCAAAACTACTTATAATAACTTTGTTTTAACGCGAATTGAGTTTTAAGGTATATTGGAGCTCCAAATGAGTCATTAAGATTTATTATAATATATTATATGTTTAAATAAACAATTGGGATCAAAACAACTTTGCTAAACTCACTTCGGAACCAAAAAAGACCTTTAATGGCTCGATTTAGGCACAACATGTCAAAAGGACTTAGTTTTTTTGCGTACTGACTTTTGAAGGCTTGTTGGTGCTCAAAATGAGTCCCCAAGACTTATTCTAATACAATATATGTTCAAATTCTCATTTAGAATCAAAATAACTTTCCTGGAGTCACTTCGGAGCCGAAAAGCCCTTTAAAGGATCGATTTACGTAAAACTTATTGTAAGCAATTAGATTTAGTGCGAAGTGAGTTTTTAAGGTTTGTTGCATCTTCAAATGAGTCCATAAGATTTATTATAATATAATATATGTTTAAATACACATTTGGGATCACAACAACTTTGCTAGAGTCCTTTCGGAGCAGAAAAGGCTTTCTAATTGTTCAATTTCGGCAAAACTAGTTATAATGACTTTGTTTTAACGCGAAATGGATTTTTAACGCTTCTTCGAGCTCCAAAGGAGTTCCTAAGACTTATTATAATACATTATATGTTCAAATACTCATTTAGCATCAAAACAACTTTGCTAGACATATTTCGGAGCCAAAGAAGCCCTTTAAAGGCTCGGTTTAGGTCAAACTGGTTATAAGCAGTTAGTTTTTGCGCGAAGTTAGTTTTTAAACCTTGTTGGAGCTCCAAATGAGTCCCTAAGACTTAGTACAATAAATTATATGTTTAAATACACATTTGGGATCATAACAACTTTGTTAGAGTCACTTCGAAACTAAAAAAGCCCTTTAAAGCCTCGATTTCGGCAAAACTACTTATAATAACTTTGTTTTAACGCGAATTGAGTTTTAAGGCATATTGGAGCTCCAAATGAGTCATTAAGACTTATTATAATATATTATATGTTTAAATACACAATTGGGATCAAAACAACTTTGCTAAACTCACTTCGGAACCAAAAAAGACCTTTAATGGCTCGATTTAGGCACAACAGGTCAAAAGGACTTAGTTTTTTTGCGTACTGACTTTTGAAAACTTGTTGGTGCTCAAAATGAGTCCCCAAGACTTATTATAATACAATATATGTTCAAATACTCATTTAGAATCAAAACAACTTTCCTGGAGTCACTTCGGAGCCGAAAAGCCCTTTAAAGGATCGATTTACGTAAAACTTATTGTAAGCAATTAGATTTAGTGCGAAGTGAGTTTTTAAGGTTTGTTGCATCTTCAAATGAGACCATAATATTTATTATAAAATAATATATGTTTAAATACACATTTGGGATCCCAACAAATTTGCTAGAGTCCTTTCGGAGCAAAAAAGGCTTTCTAATTGTTCAATTTCGGCAAAACTAGTTATAATGACTTTGTTTTAACGCGAAATGGATTTTTAACGCTTCTTCGAGCTCCAAAGGAGTTCCTAAGACTTATTATAATACATTATATGTTCAAATACTCATTTAGCATCAAAACAACTTTGCTAGACATATTTCGGAGCCAAAGAAGCCCTTTAAAGGCTCGGTTTAGGTCAAACTGGTTATAAGCAGTTAGTTTTTGCGCGAAGTTAGTTTTTAAACCTTGTTGGAGCTCCAAATGAGTCCCTAAGACTTAGTACAATAAATTATATGTTTAAATACACATTTGGGATCATAACAACTTTGTTAGAGTCACTTCGAAACTAAAAAAGCCCTTTAAAGCCTCGATTTCGGCAAAACTACTTATAATAACTTTGTTTTAACGGGAATTGAGTTTTAAGGCATATTGGAGCTCCAAATGAGTCATTAAGACTTATTATAATATATTATATGTTTAAATACACAATTGGGATCAAAACAACTTTGCTAAACTCACTTCGGAACCAAAAAAGACCTTTAATGGCTCGATTTAGGCACAACATGTCAAAAGGACTTAGTTTTTTTGCGTACTGACTTTTGAAGGCTTGTTGGTGCTCAAAATGAGTTCCCAAGACTTATTATAATGCAATATATGTTCAAATAATCATTTAGAATGAAAACAACTTTCCTGGAGTCACTTCGGACCCGAAAAGCCCTTTAAATGATCGATTTACGTAAAACTTATTGTAAGCAATTAGATTTAGTGCGAAGTGAGTTTTTAAGGTTTGTTGCATCTTCAAATGAGTCCATAAGATTTATTATAATATATTATATGTTTAAATACACATTTGGGATCACAACAACTATGCTAGAGTCCTTTCGGAGCAAAAAAGGCTTTTTAATTGTTCAATTTCGGCAAAACTAGTTATAATGATTTTGTTTTAACGCGAAATGGATTTTTAACGCTTCTTCGAGCTCCAAAGGAGTTCCTAAGACTTATTATAATACATTATATGTTCAAATACTCATTTAGCATCAAAACAACATTGCTAGACATATTTCGGAGCCAAAGAAGCCCTTTAAAGGCTCGGTTTAGGTCAAACTGGTTATAAGCACTTAGTTTTTGCGCGAAGTTAGTTTTTAAACCTTGTTGGAGCTCCAAATCAGTCCCTAAGACTTAGTACAATAAATTATATGTTTAAATACACATTTGGGATCATAACAACTTTGTTAGAGTCACTTCGGAACTAAAAAAGCCCTTTAAAGCCTCGATTTCGGCAAAACTACTTATAATAACTTTGTTTTAATGCGAATTGAGTTTTAAGGCATATTGGAGCTCCAAATGAGTCATTAAGACTTACTATAATATATTTTATGTTTAAATACACAATTGGGATCAAAACAACTTTGTTAAACTCACTTCGGAACCAAAAAAGACCTTTAATGGCTCGATTTAGGCCCAAGATGTCAAAAGGACAGTTTTTTTGCGTACTGACTTTTGAAGGCTTGTTGGTGCTCAAAATGAGTCCCCAAGACTTATTATAATACAATATATGTTGAAATACTCATTTAGAATGAAAACAACTTTCTTGGAGTCTAGTTATAATGACTTTGTTTTCACGCGAATTGGATTTTTAACGCTTCTTCGAGCTCCAAAGGAGTTCCTAAGACTTATTATAATACATTATATGTTCAATACTCATTTAGCATCAAAACAACTTTGCTAGACATATTTCGGATCCAAAGAAGCCCTTTAAAGGCTCGATTTAGGTCAAAATGGTTATAAGCACTTAGTTTTTGCGCGAAGTTAGTTTTTAAACCTTGTTGGAACTCCAAATAAGTCCCTAAGACTTAGTACAATAAATTATATCTTTAAATACACATTTGGGATCATAACAACTTTGTTAGAGTCCCTTCGGAACTAAAAAAGCCCTTTAAAGCCTCGATTTCGGCAAAACTACTTATAATAACTTTGTTTTAACACGAATTGAGTTTTAAGGCATATTGGAGCTCCAAATGAGTCATTAAGACTTATTATAATATATTATATGTTTAAATACACAATTGGGATCAAAACAACTTTGCTAAACTCACTTCGGAACCAAAAAAGACCTTTAATGGCTCGATTTAGGCACAACATGTCAAAAGGACTTAGTTTTTTTGCGTACTGACTTTTGAAGGCTTGTTGGTGCTCAAAATGAGTCCCCAAGACTTATTATAATACAATATATGTTGAAATACTCATTTACAATGAAAACAACTTTCCTGGAGTCACTTCGGAGCCGAAAAGCCCTTTAAAGGATCGATTTACGTAAAACTTATTGTAAGCATTTAGATTTAGTACGAAGTGAGTTTTTAAGGTTTGTTGCATCTTCAAATGAGTCCATAAGATTTATTATAATATATTATATGTTTAAATACACATTTGGGATCACAACAACTTTGCTAGAGTCCTTTCGGAGCAAAAAAGGCTTTCTAATTGTTCAATTTCGGCAAAACTAGTTATAATGACTTTGTTTTAACGCGAAATGGATTTTTAACGCTTCTTCGAGCTCCAAAAGAGTTCCTAAGACTTATTATTAGACATTATATGTTCAAATAATCATTTAGCATCAAAACAACTTTGCTAGACATATTTCGGAGCCAAAGAAGCCCTTTAAAGGCTCGGTTTAGGTCAAACTGGTTATAAGCACTTAGTTTTTGCGCGAAGTTAGTTTTTAAACCTTGTTGGAGCTCCAAATAAGTCCCTAAGACTTAGTACAATAAATTATATGTTTAAATACACATTTGGGATCATAACAACTTTGTTAGAGTCACTTCGGAACTAAAAAAGCCCTTTAAAGCCTCGATTTCGGCAAAACTACTTATAATAACTTTGTTTTAATGCGAATTGAGTTTTAAGGCATATTGGAGCTCCAAATGAGTCATTAAGACTTACTATAATATATTATATGTTTAAATACACAATTGGGATCAAAACAACTTTGTTAAACTCACTTCGGAACCAAAAAAGACCTTTAATGGCTCGATTTAGGCCCAACATGTCAAAAGGACAGTTTTTTTGCGTACTGACTTTTGAAGGCTTGTTGGTGCTCAAAATGAGTCCCCAAGACTTATTATAATACAATATATGTTGAAATACTCATTTAGAATGAAAACAACTTTCCTGGAGTCACTTCGGAGCCGAAAAGCCCTTTAAAGAATCGATTTACGTAAAACTTATTGTAAGCATTTAGATTTAGTGCGAAGTGAGTTTTTAAGGTTTGTTGCATCTTCAAATGAGTCCATAAGATTTATTATAATATATTATATTTTTAAATACACATTTGGGATCACAACAACTTTGCTAGAGTTCTTTCGGGGCAAAAAAGGCTTTTTAATTGTTCAATTTCGGCAAAACTAGTTATAATGACTTTGTTTTCACGCGAATTGGATTTTTAACGCTTCTTCGAGCTCCAAAGGAGTTCCTAAGACTTATTATAATACATTATATGTTCAATACTCATTTAGCATCAAAACAACTTTGCTAGACATATTTCGGAGCCAAAGAAGCCCTTTAAAGGCTCGATTTAGGTCAAAATGGTTATAAGCACTTAGTTTTTGTGCGAAGTTAGTTTTTAAACCTTGTTGGAACTCCAAATAAGTCCCTAAGACTTAGTACAATAAATTATATCTTTAAATACACATTTGGGATCATAACAACTTTGTTAGAGTCCCTTCGGAACTAAAAAAGCCCTTTAAAGCCTCGATTTCGGCAAAACTACTTATAATAACTTTGTTTAAACACGAATTGAGTTTTAAGGCATATTGGAGCTCCAAATGAGTCATTAAGACTTATTATAATATATTATATGTTTAAATACACAATTGGGATCAAAACAACTTTGCTAAACTCACTTCGGAACCAAAAAAGACCTTTAATGGCTCGATTTAGGCACAACATGTCAAAAGGACTTAGTTTTTTTGCGTACTGACTTTTGAAGGCTTGTTGGTGCTCAAAATGAGTCCCCAAGACTTATTATAATACAATATATGTTGAAATACTCATTTAGAATGAAAACAACTTTCCTGGAGTCACTTCGGAGCCGAAAAGCCCTTTAAAGGATCGATTTACGTAAAACTTATTGTAAGCATTTAGATTTAGTACGAAGTGAGTTTTTAAGGTTTGTTGCATCTTCAAATGAGTCCATAAGATTTATTATAATATATTATATGTTTAAATACACATTTCGGATGACAACAACTTTGCTAGAGTCCTTTCGGAGCAAAAAAGGCTTTCTAATTGTTCAATTTCGGCAAAACTAGTTATAATGACTTTGTTTTAATGCGAAATGGATTTTTAACGCTTCTTCGAGCTCCAAAGGAGTTCCTAAGACTTATTATAATACATTATATGTGTTGGAAAAAATTTGCAATAATATGTAAAAGTTCTATGTAAGGCGGAAACATGGTATTCTAAAATTTATAATCAAACACTTTGATCAAACCATCAAGAACATAGAACAAGGATCTTTTCATAATTTTATTAGAAAAGCAAACAAGCATACAAATATGCACAAAATTTATTTCATAAATAAATTATAGAGATCAAGAATTTTACCAAGAAGATTCTAGTGATTGACTTCTTCTCTTCACGCCGTGCGTTTCGAGACCGCCAAGGTTGGGCTAAGAGAACGCTCGAAACGAACTTATCGGCCTTTGGGAATCCTCGCTTTGCCGATACCACAATCTTCCAAACCGTGCCTCCGGATCGGAAAGAGACGAGAGTGTGGGCTCACTCTAATTTTTCTCACACACACTACTTTAGTGTATAATTAGGCTACAGGAACAATTATAGGGGGAGCTTCTCTCTCTAGAAAATCTCTCAAGAAGGCTTATAAGCTAGTATGCTTGGTGTAGCAAAAATTAGATTTTTCTCTCTAGAATAGGGTCCAATTTATAGAGAGAATAAGGAGGTGTTTAATAGGTACACTCCAAGTCCTACTTGGATTCAAACTAATACCTATTATTATTTATTTTGGATATATTAAAATATCATATATTTTAATTATATATAAATATAAATATATATATATATATTATAATCGTATATATATATAATATGTTAGAAAAAGTTCGGCTGCCTTTTTAAAAATAAGTTGCGATTTTGAACTTTTATATATATATATATATATCTTAATATAATTATATATATATATATATATATTAGTATATATCTCATATATACACGAACTAAAAAGAATTCGGCAACTTTCAAAAAACTGTTTTCGATTTTAACTTATTATATATATATATATATAATTTATTTCAAATCCTAAATAGAATCTAATTCTATTTTAATATCAAAATAAATAATTATCTAACCCTTAGATAATTAATAAGGATGAGTTATTTCAAATCCTACTCCAAGTAGGATAACTATCCTTATTAAATAAATTTGTACAAATCCTAACCTAATTAGGATTTCTACAAAATACCTCCTTTTTTGATTTATTTATCCAACTCTTGGATAATTTAACAATTAAATAAAACTCTTTTATTTAAATTGATTGCCTCCCAAATAAACTAATTTTGGCGAGAAACTATTTTCATAATTCCCTCCAAAATTAATTTAAATTAATTTTAACCATTATTTATTTAACAATTAAATAAATAACTAAAATCAATTGTTTATTATCGAATTAACTATTAATCCAATAAGTGTGAGAAAAATATAATTAATCACCATTAATTATTAGAGTATCTCTATCGATCTGATGGAGTCGGCTCGGGGACCATGGACCTAATAATTCAGGCTCCAATAAAAACAAATAATTAACCAAAACTCTTTAGTTAAAAATCTGATTTATTAATTCCGAGGTTACTCCACTAAAAACCCGGAATTGCACTCCTGAAATTATTAGAATAATTTACTCGGTGAGTTGTCCATTGATATAATCATTTCATGAGATTCGATCCTCCAGATTGGTTCATGATCTGAGTTGGTGAATTTACCGTTTTACCACTCAGATCATATCTTGTTCCTTAAGTACCATCGATTCACTAGCGAACAATTCATTTACGATCTTGATCATAAATGTGCGCGCAATTGTTCGGTTCCAGAATCAACACATTAAGGGAACCAATTTTAACTTCCTTTTTATCAGAAGCTGGATTCCATATCTATGAAACCCCATTCCCCAGTGATCATGTTTCGGACCTCCAAAATGCAAGTATTTAGCCCAGATCAATCATGGACCGTAACGAACAAATCAAAAGGCCCGTCAACATAACCTAGGGGTCTGTGGCCACTCAGGATTAAGATCAATTCTCATATGATCATCTTATGACTTCGAGACGAGTATCGTAACGGTACTTAAACGACACTTCGGAATCGAGTCGGTCCATGTCCTATATAATCTAATTATATAGAATGCTTCCACTTAGTGTCACCACACCGACAACCCGGACAAGGTTATCGCATCCAATATGTTAGTGGACCGCATATGTGATTTCGGATCAAGTCACCCACTCTTGATCAATCACGGACTCGTTTAAACATATTAACCAAAATTCTAATCCTTCGTATATAACAAACTTATATACTAGAATTTCAGTTACATAATATGTTATGGATATTGATGAATATTCATAAATGAAATAAAGTCTCAAACAATTCATGAAAAAATTCTACTTATTTTATTAATCAGCAAATTCAAAATAACAAAACTAGTCTCCTTTTTGGGCACTACTCTAACAATCTACCACTTGCCCTAAAGGAGATGAGACATTTCTCTCAGACCCATTCTCTCTAAGTGTTTATTGAACTGCTTCTCTGTTAGAGTTTTGGTGAAAGGATCTGCTAGGTTGTCTAACGTTGGGATCTTCGTGACGGCGACATCTCCCCGGTGCACGATCTCTCGAATGAGGTGGTACTTCCTCTCTATATGCTTTCCTCTTTTGTGGCTGCGAGGTTCTTTGGAATTTGCCACAGAACCACTGTTATCACAAAAAAGTTTAATTGGCTTATCCATACCTGGAACGACTTCCAGATCAGTCAAAAACTTCTTAAGCCAGACTGCCTCTTTAGCTGCTTCACAAGCGGCTATATATTCAGTCTCCATGGTAGAATCAGCAATGCTAGATTATTTGATACTTCTCCAAACTACTGCTCCACCACCAAGAGTAAACACTGAACCGGACGTCGACTTTCGAGAGTCCTCATCCGATTGGAAATCGGAATCAGTGTATCCTAGTAAATTCAGGTCACCACCTGAATAAACCAGCATATAGTCCCTTGTTCTCCTTAGATACTTGAGAACATGTTTTACCGCAATCCAATGTTCTTGTCCCGGATTTGACTGGTACCGACTAACAACTCCCACTGCATAGCAGATGTCGGGTCTAGTGCGTAGCATTGCATACATTAGACTTCCAACTGCAGATGCATATGGAATTCGTCTCATATCCTCTTCTTCCTGCGGTGTCTTAGGACACTGCTGTTTAGAGAGGGAAATTCCATGACGGGTCGGCAAGAGACCTTTCTTAGAATTTTGCATCGAAAAACGAGCAAGCACCTTATCTATATAAGATGCCTGAGACAGTGCTAGTAGCCTGTTCTTTCTATCCCTTATTATTTGGATACCAAGAACATAGCTAGCATCTCCCAAATCTTTCATTTGGAACTGCTCAGCCAGCCAGTTCTTTACGTCTGTTAACACTTTTACATTATTCCCAATAAGTAAAATGTCATCAACATAAAGAACTAGAAAAACCACAGTCTGTTCATTGATGAGTTTGTACACACAAGGCTCATCAATATTTTGTTCGAAACCGTAGGTCTTGATGATTTCATCAAACCGTAGGTTCCAGGACCTAGAAGCTTGCTTGAGTCCATAAATGGACTTAAGCAATTTACAGACTTTCTGTTCTTGGCCCGTTTCCACGAATCCGTCTGGTTGTGACATATAAATGTCCTCGTTAAGACAGCCATTAAGAAAAGCCGTCTTGACATCCATTTGCCATATCTCGTAATCGAGACTGGCAGCTATGGATAAGAGAATCCGAATGGATTTGAGCATGGCAACAGGAGAAAAGGTTTCCTCATAGTCAATCCCTTCCTTCTGGGTATAACCCTTTGCCACAAGTCTAGCTTTATAAGTTTCAACCTGTCCATTTGCTCCTCTCTTTTTCTTATAGATCCACTTGCATCCAATGGTCCTGACATCCTCAGGCGGATCTACAAGTTCCCAGACTGAGTTAGAGTACATGGACTCCATCTCTTGATTCATGGCTTCTTGCCATTTCTCCTTATCAGGATCTAGAGTCTTGAAAGGCTTTTGTGGCTCCGAATTGACACTAGAAAAGTTGTTTCGATACTAAATGTGTATTTAAACAAGTAATATATTATAATAAGTCTTAGGGACTAATTTGGATCTCCATCAAGCCTTAAAAACTCACCTCGCGCAAAAACTAAGTCCTTATAACTAGTTTTGCTTAAATCGAGCCTTTAAAGAGCTTTTTTTTGCGCCGAAGTGACTTTAGCAAAGTTGGTTTGTTCATAAATGAATATTTGAACATATAATATAATATAATGAGTCTTTGGACTCATTCGGAACTCCAACAAGCCTTAAAAAGTCACTTCGCGCAAAAACTGAGTACTTCTAACTAGTTTTGCCTAAATCGAGCCTTTAAATGGGTTTTTTTGCTCCGATGTGACTCTAGGAAAGTTTTTTTGATCCCAAACAAGTATTTGAACATATAGTGTAATATAATAAGTCTTAGGAACTCATTTAGAGCTGCAACAAGCCTTAAAAATTCACTTCGCGCTAAAACAAAGTGATTATAACTAGTTTTGCCGAAATCGAGTCTTTAAAGGCTTTTTTTGGCTCCGAAGTGACACTAGCAAAGTTGTTTCGATACTAAATATTTATTTAAATAAATAATATATTATAATAAGTCTTAGGGACTCATTTGGACAACCAACAAGGCTTAAAACCTCACCTTGCGCAAAAACTAAGTCTTTTTAATTAGTTTTTCATAAATAGAGCCTCTAAAGGGCTTTATTGGCTCCGTAGTGACTCTAGCAAAGTTGTTTTAATCCTAAATGAGTATTTGACAATATAATATATTACAATAAGCCTTCGTGACTCATTTGGAGCTCCAACAAGCCTTAAAAATTCACTTCGCGAAAAAACTAAGTGCTTATAGCTTGTTTTGCGTAGATCGAGACTTTGAATGCGTATTTTGGCTCCGATGTGACTCTACCGAAGTTGTTTTGATCCCAAGTAAGTATTTGAACTTATAATATATTGTAATCAGTCTTAGGGACTGATTTGGAGCTCCAACAGTCCTTAAAAACTCAGTTCGCGATAAAACAAAGTCATTATAACTAGTTTTGCCGAAAGCGAGCCTTTAAAGAGCTTTTTTCGGCTCCGAAGTGACTCTAACAAAGTTGTTTTGATCCCAATTGTGTATTTAAATATATAACATATTATAATAAGTATTAGGGACGCATTTGAATATCCAACAATCCTTAAAAACTAACCTCGCGAAAAAACTATCTACTTATAGGTAGTTTTGCGTAAATCGAGACTTTAAATGCGTATTTTGGCTCCGATGTGACTCTACCGAAGTTGTTTTGATCCAAAATAAGTATTTGAACATATAATGTATTATAATAAGTCTTATTAACTCATATGGTGATCCAAGAAGCCTTAAAAAGTCACTTCGCACTAAAACAAAGTGATTATAACTAGTTTTGCCGAAATTGAGTCTTGAAAGGCTTTTTTGGCTCCGAATTGACACTAGCAAAGTTTTTTCGATACTAAATGTGTATTTAAACAAGTAATATATTATAATAAGTCTTAGGGACTAATTTGGATCTCCATCAAGCCTTAAAAACTCACCTCGCGCAAAAACTGAGTCCTTATAACTAGTTTTGCTTAAATCGAGCCTTTAAAGAGCTTTTTTTTGCGCCGAAGTGACTTTAGCAAAGTTGGTTTGTTCATAAATGAATATTTGAACATATAATATAATATAATGAGTCTTTGGACTCATTCGGAACTCCAACAAGCCTTAAAAACTCACTTCGCGCAAAAACTGAGTACTTCTAACTAGTTTTGCCTAAATCGAGCCTTTAAATGGGTTTTTTTGCTCCGATGTGACTCTAGGAAAGTTTTTTTGATCCCAAACAAGTATTTGAACATATAGTGTAATATAATAAGTCGTAGGAACTCATTTGGAGCTGCAACAAGCCTTAAAAATTCACTTCGCGCTAAAACAAAGTGATTACATCTAGTTTTGCCGAAATCGAGTCTTTAAAGGCTTTTTTTGGCTCCGAAGTGACACTAGCAAAGTTGTTTCGATACTAAATGTTTATTTAAATAAATAATATATTATAATAAGTCTTAGGGACTCATTTGAACAACCAACAAGGCTTAAAACCTCACCTTGCGCAAAAACTAAGTCTTTTTAATTAGTTTTTCATAAATAGAGCCTCTAAAGGGCTTTACTGGCTCCGAAGTGACTCTAGCAAAGTTGTTTTAATCCTAAATGAGTATTTGACAATATAATATATTATAATAAGCCTTCGTGACTCATTTGGAGCTCCAACAAGCCTTAAAAATACACTTCGCGAAAAAACTAAGTACTTATAGCTTGTTTTGCGTAGATCGAGACTTTGAATGCGTATTTTGGCTCCGATGTGACTCTACTGAAGTTGTTTTGATCCCAAATAAGTATTTGAACTTATAATATATTGTAATCAGTCTTAGGGACTGATTTGGAGCTCCAACAGGCCTTAAAAACTCACTTCGCGATAAAACAAAGTCATTATAACTAGTTTTGCCGAAATTTAAAGAGCTTTTTTCGGCTCCGAAGTGACTCTAACAAAGTTGTTTTGATCCCAATTGTGTATTTAAATATATAACATATTATAATAAGTATTAGGGACGCATTTGAATCTCCAACAATCCTTAAAAACTAACCTCGCGAAAAAACTATCTACTTATAGCTAGTTTTGCGTAAATCGAGACTTTAAATGCGTATTTTGGCTCCGATGTGACTCTACCGAAGTTGTTTTTATCCAAAATAAGTATTTGAACATATAATGTATTATAATAAGTCTTATTAACTCATATGGTGATCCAACAAGCCTTAAAAAGTCACTTCGCACTAAAACA
This sequence comes from Boehmeria nivea var. tenacissima, assembly GCA_018132145.1. NCBI lineage: Eukaryota > Viridiplantae > Streptophyta > Magnoliopsida > Rosales > Urticaceae > Boehmeria > Boehmeria nivea. The sequence goes on along the minus strand of CM030882.1, from coordinate 2,666,132 downwards.
AAGTGATTATAACTAGTTTTGCCGAAATTGAGCCTTGAATGGCTTTTTTGGCTCCGAATTGACACTAGCAAAGTTTTTTCGATACTAAATGTGTATTTAAACAAGTAATATATTATAATAAGTCTTAGGGACTAATTTGGATCTCCATCAAGCCTTAAAAACTCACCTCGCGCAAAAACTATGTCCTTATAACTAGTTTTGCTTAAATCGAGCCTTTAAAGAGCTTTTTTTTTTTTTGCGCCGAAGTGACTTTAGCAAAGTTGGTTTGTTCCTAAATGAATATTTGAACATATAATATAATATAATGAGTCTTTGGACTCATTCGGAACTCCAACAAGCCTTAAAAAGTCACTTCGCGTACTTCTAACTAGTTTTGCCTAAATCGAGTCTTTAAATGGGTTTTTTTGCTCCGATGTGACTCTAGAAAAGATTTTTTGATCCCAAACAAGTATTTGAACATATAGTGTAATATAATAAGTCTTAGCAACTCATTTGGAGCTGCAACAAGCCTTAAAAATTCACTTCGCGCTAAAACAAAGTGATTATAACTAGTTTTGCCGAAATCGAGTCTTTAAAGGCTTTTTTTGGCTCCGAAATGATACTAGCAAAGTTGTTTCGAAACTAAATGTTTATTTAAATAAATAATATATTATAATAAGTCTTAGGGACTCATTTGGACAACCAACAAGGCTTAAAACCTCACCTTACGCAAAAACTAAGTCTTTTTAATTAGTTTTTCATAAATAGAGCCTCTAAAAGGCTTTTTTGGCTCCGAAGTGACTCTAGCAAAGTTGTTTTAATCCTAAATGAGTATTTGACAATATAATATATTATAATAAGCCTTCGTGACTCATTTGGAGCTCCAACAAGCCTTAAAAAGTCACTTCGCGAAAAAACTAAGTACTTATAGCTAGTTTTGCGCAAATCGAGACTTTAAATGCGTATTTTGGCTCCGATGTGACTCTACCGAAGTTGTTTTGATTCCAAGTAAGTATTTAAACTTATAATATATTGTAATCAGTCTTAGGGAACGATTTGGAGCTCCAACATGCCTTAAAAACTCACTTCGCGCTAAAACAAAGTCATTATAACTAGTTTTGCCGAAATCGAGCCTTTAAAGAGCTTTTTTCGGGTCCGAAGTGACTCTAACAAAGTTGTTTTGATCCCAATTGTGTATTTAAATATATAACATATTATAATAAGTATTAGGGACGCATTTGAATCTCCAACAATCCTTAAAAACTAACCTAGCGAAAAAACTATCTACTTATAGCTAGTTTTGCGTAAATCGAGACTTTAAATGCGTATTTTGGCTCCGATGTGACTCTACCGAAGTTGTTTTGATCCAAAATAAGTATTTGAACATATAATGTATTATAATAAGTCTTATTAACTCATATGGTGATCCAACAAGCCTTAAAATGTCACTCCGCACTAAAACAAAGTGATTATAACTAGTTTTGCCGAAATAGAGTCTTGAAAGGCTTTTTTGGCTCCGAATTGACACTAGCAAAGTTGTTTCGATACTAAATGTGTATTTAAACAAGTAATATATTATAATAAGTCTTAGGGACTAATTTGGATCTCCATCAAGCCTTAAAAACTCACCTCGCGCAAAAACTATGTCCTTATAACTAGTTTTGCTTAAATCGAGCCTTTAAAGAGCTTTTTTTTTTTTGCGCCGAAGTGACTTTAGCAAAGTTGGTTTGTTCCTAAATGAATATTTGAACATATAATATAATATAATGAGTCTTTGGACTCATTCGGAACTCCAACAAGCCTTAAAAAGTCACTTCGCGTACTTCTAACTAGTTTTGCCTAAATCGAGTCTTTAAATGGGTTTTTTTGCTCCGATGTGACTCTAGAAAAGTTTTTTTGATCCCAAACAAGTATTTGAACATATAGTGTAATATAATAAGTCTTAGCAACTCATTTGGAGCTGCAACAAGCCTTAAAAATTCACTTCGCGCTAAAACAAAGTGATTATAACTAGTTTTGCCGAAATCGAGTCTTTAAAGGCTTTTTTTGGCTCCGAAATGATACTAGCAAAGTTGTTTCGAAACTAAATGTTTATTTAAATAAATAATATATTATAATAAGTCTTAGGGACTCATTTGGACAACCAACAAGGCTTAAAACCTCACCTTACGCAAAAACTAAGTCTTTTTAATTAGTTTTTCATAAATAGAGCCTCTAAAACGCTTTTTTGGCTCCGAATTGACACTAGCAAAGTTGTTTCGATACTAAATGTGTATTTAAACAAGTAATATATTATAATAAGTCTTAGGGACTAATTTGGATCTCCATCAAGCCTTAAAAACTCACCTCGCGCAAAAACTATGTCCTTATAACTAGTTTTGCTTAAATCGAGCTTTTAAAGAGCTTTTTTTTTTTTTGCGCCGAAGTGACTTTAGCAAAGTTGGTTTGTTCTTAAATGAATATTTGAACATATAATATAATATAATGAGTCTTTGGACTCATTCGAAGCTCCAACAAGCCTTAAAAAGTCACTTCGCGCAAAAACTGAGTACTTCTAACTAGTTTTGCCTAAATCGAGCCTTTGAAAGGGTTTTTTTGCTCCGATGTGACTCTAGGAAAGTTTTTTTGATCCCAAACAAGTATTTGAACATATAGTGTAATATAATAAGTCTTAGGAACTCAATTGGAGCTGCAACAAGCCTTAAAAATTCACTTCGCGCAAAAACAAAGTGATTATAACTAGTTTTGCCGAAATCGAGTCTTTAAAGGCTTTTTTTGGCTCCGAAATGACACTAGCAAAGTTGTTTCGATACTAAATGTTTATTTAAATAAATAATATATTATAATAAGTCTTAGGGACTCATTTGGACAACCAACAAGGCTTAAAACCTCACCTTGCGCAAAAACTAACTCTTTTTAATTAGTTTTTCATAAATAGAGCCTTTAAAGGGCTTTTTTGGCTCCGAAGTGACTCTAGCAAAGTTGTTTTAATCCTAAATGAGTATTTGACAATATGATATATTATAATAAGCCTTCGTGACTCATTTGGAGCTCCAACAAGCCTTAAAAAGTTACTTCGTAAAAAAACTAAGTACTTATAGCCAGTTTTGCGTAAATCGAGACTTTAAATGCATATTTTGGCTCCGATGTGACTCTACCGAAGTTGTTTTGATCCAAAATAAGTATTTGAACATATAATGTATTATAATAAGTCTTATTAACTCATATGGTGATCCAACAAGCCTTAAAAAGTCACTTCGCACTAAAACAAAGTCATTATAACTAGTTTTGCCGAAATCGAGCCTTTAAAGAGCTTTTTTCGGGTCCGAAGTGACTCTAACAAAGTTGTTTTGATCCCAATTGTGTATTTAAATATATAACATATTATAATAAGTATTAGGGACGCATTTGAATCTCCAACAATCCCTAAAAACTAACCTCGCGAAAAAACTATCTACTTATAGCTAGTTTTGCGTAAATCGAGACTTTAAATGCGTATTTTGGCTCCGATGTGACTCTACCGAAGTGGTTTTGATCCAAAATAAGTATTTGAGCATATAATGTATTATAATAAGTCTTATTAACTCATATGGTGATCCAACAAGCCTTAAAAAGTCACTTCGCACTAAAACAAAGTGATTATAACTAGTTTTGCCGAAATAGAGTCTTGAAAGGCTTTTTTGGCTCCGAATTGACACTAGCAAAGTTGTTTCGATACTAAATGTGTATTTAAACAAGTAATATATTATAATAAGTCTTAGGGACTAATTTGGATCTCCATCAAGCCTTAAAAACTCACCTCGCGCAAAAACTAAGTCCTTATAACTAGTTTTGCTTAAATCGAGCCTTTAAAGAGCTTTTTTTTTGCGCCGAAGTGACTTTAGCAAAGTTGGTTTGTTCCTAAATGAATATTTGAACATATAATATAATATAATGAGTCTTTGGACTCATTCGAAACTCCAACAAGCCTTAAAAAGTCACTTCGCGAAAAAACTGAGTACTTCTAACTAGTTTTGCCTAAATCGAGCCTTTAAATGGGTTTTTTTTGCTCCGATGTGACTCTAGGAAAGTGTTTTTTGGTCCCAAACAAGTATTTGAACATAAAGTGTAATATAATAAGTCTTAGGAACTCATTTGGAGCTGCAACAAGCCTTAAAAATTCACTTCGCGCTAAAACAAAGTGATTATAACTAGTTTTGCCATAATCGAGTCTTTAAAGGCTTTTTTTGGCTCCGAAATGACACTAGCAATGTTGTTTCGATACTAAATGTTTATTTAAATAAATAATATATTATAATAAGTCTTAGGGACTCATTTGGACAACCAACAAGGCTTAAAACCTCACCTTGCGCAAAAACTAAGTCTTTTCAATTAGTTTTTCATAAATAGAGCCTCTAAAGGGCTTTTTTGGCTCAGAAGTGACTCTAGCAAAGTTGTTTTAATCCTAAATGAGTATTTGACAATATAATATATTATAATAAGCCTTCGTGACTCATTTGGAGCTCCAACAAGCCTTAAAAAGTCACTTCGCGAAAATACTAAGTACTTATAGCTAGTTTTGCGTAAAACGAGACTTTAAATGCGTATTTTGGTTCCGATGTGACTCTACCGAAGTTTTTTTGATCCCAAGTAAGTATTTGAACTTATAATATATTGTAATCAATCTTAGGGACTGATTTGGAGCTCCAACCGGCCTTAAAAACTCACTTCGCGCTAAAACAAAGTCATTATAACTAGTTTTGCCGAAATCGAGCCTTTAAAGAGCTTTTTTCGGCTCCGACGTGACTCTAACAAAGTTGTTTTGATCCCAATTGTGTATTTAAATATATAACATATTATAATAAGTATTAGGGACGCATTTGAATCTCCAACAATCCTTAAAAACTTACCTCGCGAAAAAACTAAGTACTTATAGCTAGTTTTGCGTAAATCGAGACTTTAAATGCGTATTTTGGCTCCGATGTGACTCTAACGAAGTTGTTTTGATCCCAAGTAAGTATTTGAACTTATAATATATTGTAATTAGTCTTAGGGACTGATTTGGAGCTCCAACAGGCCTTAAAAACTCACTTCGCGCTAAAACAAAGTCATTATAACTAGTTTTGCCGAAATCGAGTCTTTAAAGAGCTTTTTTCGGCTCTGAAGTGACTCTAACATATTTGTTTTGATCCTAATTGTGTATTTAAATATATAACATATTATAATAAGTATTAGGGACGTATTTGAATCTCCAACAATCCTTAAAAACTTACCTCGGGAAAAAACTAAGTACTTATAGCTAGTTTTGCGTAAATCGAGACTTTAAATGCGTATTTTGGCTCCGATGTGACTCTACCGAAGTTGTTTTGATCCCAAGTAAGTATTTGAACTTATAATATATTGTAATCAGTATTAGGGACTGATTTAGAGCTCCAACAGGCCTTAAAAACTAACTTCGCGGTAAAACAAAGTCATTATAACTAGTTTTGCCGAAATCGAGCCTTTAAAGAGCTTTTTTCGGCTCTAAAGTGACTCTAACAAAGTTTTTTTGATCCCAATTGTGTATTTAAATATATAACATATTATAATAAGTAGTAGGGATGCATTTGAATCTCCAACAATCCTTAAAAACTTACCTCGCGAAAAAACTAAGTACTTATAGCTAGTTTTGCGTAAATCGAGACTTTAAATGAGTATTTTGGCTCCGATGTGACTCTACCAAAGTTGTTTTGATCCAAAATAAGTATTTGAGCGAATAATATATTATAATAAGTCTTATTAGCTCATATGGTGATCCAACAAGCCTCAAAATGTCACGTCGCACTAAAACAAAGTGATTATAACTAGTTTTGCCGAAATAGAGTCTTGAAAGGCTTTTTTGGCTCCGAATTGACACTAGCAAAGTTGTTTCGATACTTAATGTGTATTTAAACAAGTAATATATTATAATAAGTCTTAGGGACTAATTTGGATCTCCATCAAGCCTTAAAAACTCACGTCGCGCAAAAACTAAGTCCTTATAACTAGTTTTGCTTAAATCGAGCCTTTAAAGAGCTTTTTTGTTTGCCGAAGTGACTTTAGCAAAGTTGGTTTGTTCCTAAATGAATATTTGAACATATAATATAATATAATGAGTCTTTGGACTCATTTGGAACTCCAACAAGCCTCAAAAAGTCACTTCGCGCAAAAACTGAGTACTTCTAACTAGTTTTGCCTAAATCGAGCCTTTAAATGGGTTTTTTTGCTCCGATGTGACTCTAGGAAAGTTTTTTTGATCCCAAACAAGTATTTGAACATATAGTGTAATATAATAAGTCTTAGGAACTCATTTGGAGCTGCAACAAGCCTTAAAAATTCACTTCGCGCTAAAACAAAGTGATTATAACTAGTTTTGCCGAAATCGAGTCTTTAAAGGCTTTTTTTGGCTCCGAAATGACACTAGCAAAGTTGTTTCGATACTAAATGTTTATTTAAATAAATAATATATTATAATAAGTCTTAGGGACTCATTTGGACAACCAACAAGGCTTAAAACCGCACCTTGCGCAAAAACTAAGTCTTTTTAATTAGTTTTTCATAAATAGAGCCTCTAAAGGGCTTTTTTGGCTCCGAAGTGACTCTAGCAAAGTTGTTTTAATCCTAAATGAGTATTTGACAATATAATATATTATAATAAGCCTTCTTGACTCATTTGGAGATCCAACAAACCTTAAAAAGTCACTTCGCGAAAAAACTAAGTACTTATAGCTAGTTTTGCGTAAATCGAGACTTTAAATGCGTATTTTGGCTCCGATGTGACTCTACCGAAGTTGTTTTGATCCCAAGTAAGTATTTGAACTTATAATATATTGTAATCAGTCTTAGGGACTGATTTGGAGCTCCAACAGACCTTAAAAAACTCACTTCGCGCTAAAACAAAGTCATTATAACTAGTTTTGCCGAAATCGAGCCTTTAAAGAGCTTTTTTCGGCTCCGAAGTGACTCTAACAAAGTTGTTTTGATCCGAATTGTGTATTTAAATATATAACATATTATAATAAGTATTAGGGACGCATTTGAATCTCCAACAATCCTTAAAAACTTACCTCGGGAAAAAACTAAGTACTTATAGCTAGTTTTGCGTAAATCGAGACTTTAAATACGTATTTTGGCTCCGATGTGACTCTACCGAAGTTGTTTTGATCCAAAATAAGTATTTGAACATATAATGTATTATAATATGTCTTATTAACTCATATGGTGATCCAACAAGCCTTAAAAAGTCACTTCGCACTAAAACAAAGTGATTATAACTAGTTTTGCCAAAACAGAGTCTTGAAAGGCATTTTTGGCTCCGAATTGACACTAGCAAAGTTGTTTCGATACTAAATGTGTATTTAAACAAGTAATATATTATAATAAGTCTTAGGGACTAATTTGGATCTCCATCAAGCCTTAAAAACTATCGTCGCGCAAAAACTAAGTCCTTATAACTAGTTTTGCTTAAATCGAGCCTTTAAAGAGCTTTTTTTTTTGCACCGAAGTGACTTTAGCAAAGTTGGTTTGTTCCTAAATGAATATTTGAACATATAATATAATATAATGAGTCTTTGGACTCATTCGGAACTCCAACAAGCCTTAAAAAGTCACTTCGCGCAAAAACTGAGTACTTCTAACTAGTTTTGCCTAAATCGAGCCTTTAAATGGGTTTTTTTGCTCCGATGTGACTCTAGGAAAGTTTTTTTGATCCCAAAAAAGTATTTGAACATATAGTGTAATATAATAAGTCTTAGGAACTCATTTGGAGCTGCAACAAGCCTTAAAAATTCACTTCGCGCTAAAACAAAGTGATTATAACTAGTTTTGCCGAAATCGAGTCTTTAAAGGCTTTTTTTGGCTCCGAAATGACACTAGCAAAGTTGTTTCGATACTAAATGTTTATTTAAAAAAATAATATATTATAATAAGTCTTAGGGACTCATTTGGATAACCAACAAGGCTTAAAACCTCACCTTGCGCAAAAACTAAGTCTTTTTAATTAGTTTTTCATAAATAGAGCCTCTAAAGGGCTTTTTTGGCTCCGAAGTGACTCTAGCAAAGTTGTTTTAATCCTAAATGAGTATTTGACAATATAATATATTATAATAAGCCTTCGTGACTCATTTGGAGATCCAACAAACCTTAAAAAGTCACTTCGCGAAAAAACTAAGTACTTATAGCTAGTTTTGCGTAAATCGAGACTTTAAATGCGTATTTTGTCTCCGATGTGACGCTACCGAAGTTGTTTTGATCCCAAGTAAGTATTTAAACTTATAATATATTGTAATCAGTCTTAGGGACTGATTTAGAGCTCCAACAGGCCTTAAAAACTCACTTCGCGCTAAAACAAAGTCATTATAACTAGTTTTGCCGAAAACGATCCTTTAAAGAGCTTTTTTCGGCTCCGAAGTGACTCTAACAAAGTTGTTTTGATTCCAATTGTGTATTTAAATATATAACATATTATAATAAGTATTAGGGACGCATTTGAATCTCCAAGAATCCTTAAAAACTTACCTCGCAAAAAAACTAAGTACTTATAGCTAGTTTTGCGTAAATCGAGACTTTAAATGCGTATTTTGGCTCCGATGTGACTCTACCGAAGTTGTTTTGATCCAAAATAAGTATTTGAACATATAATGTATTATAATATGTAATATTAACTCATATGGTGATCCAACAAGCCTTAAAAAGTCACTTCGCACTAAAACAAAGTGATTATAACTAGTTTTGCCAAAATAGAGTCTTGAAAGGCATTTTTGGCTCCGAATTGACACTAGCAAAGTTGTTTCGATACTAAATGTGTATTTAAACAAGTAATATATTATAATAAGTCTTAGGGACTAATTTGGATCTCCATCAAGCCTTAAAAACTATCGTCGCGCAAAAACTAAGTCCTTATAACTAGTTTTGCTTAAATCGAGCCTTTAAAGAGCTTTTTTTTGCACCGAAGTGACTTTAGCAAAGTTGGTTTGTTCCTAAATGAATATTTGAACATATAATATAATATAATGAGTCTTTGGACTCATTCGGAACTCCAACAAGCCTTAAAAAGTCACTTCGCGCAAAAACTGAGTACTTCTAATTAGTTTTGCCTAAATCGAGCCTTTAAATGGGTTTTTTTGCTCCGATGTGACTCTAGGAAAGTTTTTTTGATCCCAAAAAAGTATTTGAACGTATAGTGTAATATAATAAGTCTTAAGAACTCATTTGGAGCTGCAACAAGCCTTAAAAATTCACTTCGCGCTAAAACAAAGTGATTATAACTAGTTTTGCCGAAATCGAGTCTTTAAAGGCTTTTTTTGGCTCCGAAATGACACTATCAAAGTTGTTTCGATACTAAATGTTTATTTAAAAAAATAATATATTATAATAAGTCTTAGGGACTCATTTGGATAACCAACAAGGCTTAAAACCTCACCTTGCGCAAAAACTAAGTCTTTTTAATTAGTTTTTCATAAATAGAGCCTCTAAAGGACTTTTTGGCTCCGAAGTGACTCTAGCAAAGTTGTTTTAATCCTAAATGAGTATTTGACAATATAATATATTATAATAAGCCTTCGTGACTCATTTGGAGATCCAACAAACCTTAAAAAGTCACTTCGCGAAAAAACTAAGTACTTATAGCTAGTTTTGCGTAAATCGAGACTTTAAATGCGTATTTTGTCTCCGATGTGACGCTACCGAAGTTGTTTTGATCCCAAGTAAGTATTTAAACTTATAATATATTGTAATCAGTCTTAGGGACTGATTTAGAGCTCCAACAGGCCTTAAAAACTCACTTCGCGCTAAAACAAAGTCATTATAACTAGTTTTGCCGAAAACGATCCTTTAAAGAGCTTTTTTCGGCTCCGAAGTGACTCTAACAAAGTTGTTTTGATTCCAATTGTGTATTTAAATATATAACATATTATAATAAGTATTAGGGACGCATTTGAATCTCCAAGAATCCTTAAAAACTTACCTCGCAAAAAAACTAAGTACTTATAGCTAGTTTTGCGTAAATCGAGACTTTAAATGCGTATTTTGGCTCCGATGTGACTCTACCGAAGTTGTTTTGATCCAAAATAAGTATTTGAACATATAATGTATTATAATATGTAATATTAACTCATATGGTGATCCAACAAGCCCTTAAAAAGTCACTTCGCACTAAACAAAGTGATTATAACTAGTTTTGCCAAAATAGAGTCTTGAAAGGCATTTTTGGCTCCGAATTGACACTAGCAAAGTTGTTTCGATACTAAATGTGTATTTAAACAAGTAATATATTATAATAAGTCTTAGGGACTAATTTGGATCTCCATCAAGCCTTAAAAACTATCGTCGCGCAAAAACTAAGTCCTTATAACTAGTTTTGCTTAAATCGAGCCTTTAAAGAGCTTTTTTTTTTGCACCGAAGTGACTTTAGCAAAGTTGGTTTGTTCCTAAATGAATATTTGAACATATAATATAATATAATGAGTCTTTGGACTCATTCGGAACTCCAACAAGCCTTAAAAAGTCACTTCGCGCAAAAACTGAGTACTTCTAATTAGTTTTGCCTAAATCGAGCCTTTAAATGGGTTTTTTTGCTCCGATGTGACTCTAGGAAAGTTTTTTTGATCCCAAAAAAGTATTTGAACGTATAGTGTAATATAATAAGTCTTAAGAACTCATTTGGAGCTGCAACAAGCCTTAAAAATTCACTTCGCGCTAAAACAAAGTGATTATAACTAGTTTTGCCGAAATCGAGTCTTTAAAGGCTTTTTTTGGCTCCGAAATGACACTATCAAAGTTGTTTCGATACTAAATGTTTATTTAAAAAAATAATATATTATAATAAGTCTTAGGGACTCATTTGGATAACCAACAAGGCTTAAAACCTCACCTTGCGCAAAAACTAAGTCTTTTTAATTAGTTTTTCATAAATACAGCCTCTAAAGAGCTTTTTTGGCTCCGAAGTGACTCTAGCAAAGTTGTTTTAATCCTAAATGAGTATTTGACAATATAATATATTATAATAAGCCTTCGTGACTCATTTGGAGATCCAACAAACCTTAAAAAGTCACTTCGCGAAAAAACTAAGTACTTATAGCTAGTTTTGCGTAAATCGAGACTTTAAATGCGTATTTTGTCTCCGATGTGACGCTACCGAAGTTGTTTTGATCCCAAGTAAGTATTTAAACTTATAATATATTGTAATCAGTCTTAGGGACTGATTTAGAGCTCCAACAGGCCTTAAAAACTCACTTCGCGCTAAAACAAAGTCATTATAACTAGTTTTGCCGAAAACGATCCTTTAAAGAGCTTTTTTCGGCTCCGAAGTGACTCTAACAAAGTTGTTTTGATTCCAATTGTGTATTTAAATATATAACATATTATAATAAGTATTAGGGACGCATTTGAATCTCCAAGAATCCTTAAAAACTTACCTCGCAAAAAAACTAAGTACTTATAGCTAGTTTTGCGTAAATCGAGACTTTAAATGCGTATTTTGGCTCCGATGTGACTCTACCGAAGTTGTTTTGATCCAAAATAAGTATTTGAACATATAATGTATTATAATATGTCTTATTAACTCATATGGTGATCCAACAAGCCTTAAAAAGTCACTTCGCACTAAAACAAAGTGATTATAACTAGTTTTGCCAAAACAGAGTCTTGAAAGGCATTTTTGGCTCCGAATTGACACTAGCAAAGTTGTTTCGATACTAAATGTGTATTTAAACAAGTAATATATTATAATAAGTCTTAGGGACTAATTTGGATCTCCATCAAGCCTTAAAAACTATCGTCGCGCAAAAACTAAGTCCTTATAACTAGTTTTGCTTAAATCGAGCCTTTAAAGAGCTTTTTTTTTTGCACCGAAGTGACTTTAGCAAAGTTGGTTTGTTCCCTAAATGAATATTTGAACATATAATATAATATAATGAGTCTTTGGACTCATTCGGAACTCCAACAAGCCTTAAAAAGTCACTTCGCGCAAAAACTGAGTACTTCTAACTAGTTTTGCCTAAATCGAGCCTTTTAAATGGGTTTTTTTGCTCCGATGTGACTCTAGGAAAGTTTTTTTGATCCCAAAAAAGTATTTGAACATATAGTGTAATATAATAAGTCTTAGGAACTCATTTGGAGCTGCAACAAGCCTTAAAATTCACTTCGCGCTAAAACAAAGTGATTATAACTAGTTTTGCCGAAATCGAGTCTTTAAAGGCTTTTTTTTTGGCTCCGAAATGACACTAGCAAAGTTGTTTCGATACTAAATGTTTATTTAAAAAAATAAATATTATAATAAGTCTTAGGGACTCATTTGGATAACCAACAAGGCTTAAAACCTCACCTGCGCAAAAACTAAGTCTTTTTAATTAGTTTTTCATAAATAGAGCCTCTAAAGGGCTTTTTTGGCTCCGAAGTGACTCTAGCAAAGTTGTTTTAATCCTAAATGAGTATTTGACAATATAATATATTATAATAAGCCTTCGTTTGGAGATCCAACAAACCTTAAAAAGTCACTTCGCGAAAAAACTAAGTACTTATAGCTAGTTTTGCGTATATCGAGACTTTAAATGCGTATTTTGTCTCCGATGTGACGCTACCGAAGTTGTTTTGATCCCAAGTAAGTATTTAAACTTATAATATATTGTAATCAGTCTTAGGGACTGATTTAGAGCTCCAACAGGCCTTAAAAACACACTTCGCGCTAAAACAAAGTCATTATAACTAGTTTTGCCGAAAACGATCCTTTAAAGAGCTTTTTTCGGCTCCGAAGTGACTCTAACAAAGTTGTTTTGATTCAAATTGTGTATTTAAATATATAACATATTATAATAAGTATTAGGGACGCATTTGAATC